>VTPC01090564.1:122403-175428 GCA_011009095.1 Ignelater luminosus
TAAAATCTCTAGACGTTGTTGCGATTTGAGATCAGCTCGAATTCGGTTGAGAAGCTGTTTAAGGTCTACCTGAATAATGAACAGAGATTACCTTTATTCCTTTGAACTTTCCTACTTGGCCTTTGAAATAAAAAAAATTGTGTAATGTAACAATGTCATCTGATAAGAATAGCCCTGTTTACTTTTGATTGTCTTAAGATCTTAACTTCACTACTACAGAAGGTAGAGGAATGATTTCTTTCATGCCGGGAATTTTATTCTGGTGATAGTAATATACAGTAAGTTAAAAAATCAATGCCTTCGGTTTGAATATTTATGAAACCAATCTACATGTGAAATCCAATTTCCTAACGTATTGTAATCCAAAGTTGTGCAAAATAATTTTAATGATAATAACTCGATAACTCTTTTCAACAAAAGGATAAACTCCTGGTATGAATAAGTACCTATCATAATTCTATTTTTTTGTTGCCTCTTCGTAATACAAAGCCAGCAACCGTTACCGGTATATCTGAGCTGTGTATATTTCTAAAATTAAAATTCTAATGGTATTAGAAAACACCATTGAGAAAACTAAAAGTATTATTGATAAATACGATTTACATAAATATTGATTACTATAGTCTTTAGATATAATTAATAAGCCTTTTTCGAGAAAACCAAAAACATATATTTCAAACAAATACCTCTTATGTAAAGGCATGTAACAAAAGAATTCATTAAGTTGTAAATTCTACTTTAAATTATATTAGGCAAATGATCATTTAATTAATCTGTCTTAAGTACCAACTTCACAATGAGTTGTATAAGAGTTCCTTTACGATAATTGTATTGCAACAAAAAAAGAAAACTAGCAAGGACATTAAATAAATTGCAAATTGTTGTTTAAACTCTCAATTTTTCCTAATTGTGTTAAATTATAAAATTACAAGTTACGACTGCATGCCCACTTCTTTATGCAAATCAAATTATCACTTGACATTTTAAGGTTATGTTGTGGTAATGAATGAAGTAAAGATTACTAGATGAAGTGTACTTTAGCAATTTATACGTGTTGATTAAATAAGTTTTGCTACATCCATAATGATATGGGAACTCATAATAATAACATTTTCTCGGATTTTTCGTAACAGTGGAAGTCTAAAAATGCTACCTACTTTTATTGAAATTATCGTTACAGTAACAAAGCGATTCAATCAGTGCTTATCGAACTCGCTTTATTTCTACCCCGCAGAGTCTAAAGGCGTTTTATGTGGCTCCTCAAAATAAATTAACCAGGAGCGTTATATTTTATACGAACTGTGGAATGCGATAAGCGAAATTGATAAAAAAACAAACTTAAACTTATAATTAAGACAGTGTCGGCGTTCTTCCATGCTTAGAGAAACATAAATCAAGAAGAAACTCAATACTTGTCTTTATTTGTCACTAGAAACGAGACTGTCCACGATATAACAGAACCAATGGATCAGGCGATGACTTATTGCGAAGGGACATAAAGCGTGCACCTCTATCGCTGATATGCCAACTCATCAAACGGTAACTGTCGGCTTTAAAGCTCAACGACAGGCTGTCTTTTGTTATTTTATGTTAGCACGATCTATATCCCAGCCACCGCAGCGCTAACAATTATTTTTGCGATGACTCTTAGGTATAAAAGGTCGTTAACAGTTTTATCGCATCATATTCATATAGTAGACGCTGTACAATAACTTTAACAAGCAAACATAATTTTATTGCTTGTCTACCTATGAACGATGCTAGTTTTTACTGTAATAAAGTATATGCGTCAATCGGTAATTGTATGGCATAATAACCATTCGTGCTAAACCAATGTAGATTGGAATGCCAATGTAGCGAGACGACTGACCACTGCAATTGAAAGACCGTTGGAGCGTCTCCGAGTAAACGATGCTATCAGTCAAAGAAGTCCCCTGTCGAAGGTCCGGAAGGAGATGGATCGCCGCAATCAATGAGTAATCATATCCTGCGCGTTAATGCCAGAGCTTTTCTTTCAACGGAAACGAACTATATTTTTTCTTAGGTATACCACTGGCGGCTCGTAATGAAGCAAAGGAAATAAAAACGACCTTTTAGTTTATCTTCCTTCCAACTTCTTACTGTAGGCGTAGCACACAGCACGTAATTCTTTACTTCAAAAGTTTAATAAGTATTACTCACTGAAATCAAGTCGCCACTCGCAGTAAAAAAAGAAATGTTTTCACTGAAATATGAAACGATTTTTCCAAGACTACCTCCTGTTGTCTAATTTGACCCGCCACTGATATTACTGAGAAAAACTACATCTATCAGTGCTTCCGCCCTAAACTACCGCCCTAACGCTCTCGCGCGCTCGATGATAAAGGATGAATTTGCAGTATGCTATTTACCCCAATCGACACCTTCCTGGAAAAAAGCACTTTAAGCTGATAGACTCGATAATGCTTATGTGAAGATGTTCTTGCAGATTATTAAATCTATAAAACGACTTAAACTAATTGAGATCTAGACTTCTACGACATTTCTTCATTATCGTTTAACCGCCTTGATATTATATTTAATAAGAAATAAAGTTTTATGAGAATATAAAATTAAATCATTTTGACAACAAAATCTACTAATCCTCTTGATGACGTCGTTGCAATCTTCAATTTTTAATTGAATTTCGATTCTTACTGAAAACTACCCAATTTTGCTTTTATTACATTTTCTATTAATTTTGATTATGAATCTGTTTACATTCTGCATTTGAAAACAAACATTATTAATACTTGTTTTTCAGTTCGTTAAAAAGCAGAATGAAATTTTAATATTACTAGCACATCTCGCTTAACAAAATTTACAATTTCACGTTCTTAACCCAGAATGTGACTTAAATAAATATATAAATTAAGTATTTCTCTTCATTTATTTAAATTACAAATAATTACAACTACAGTAGACGTTCGTTTATGTGCCCTACATTTTTTGCCGGGCGTTCAAGGTGGAAAGTCATTTTCGCGGCAACAACATAAAAGATGACGGGGAGTAAATAATCATTAATTAAGAGTTGGCGATTAACTTCTACTATTTCTTCTTTTTCACCAAACGTTAAGGAAACAATTTTAACGTAATTATAACGGCAGATTCGACAAGAAATTTAGGGTTTAACTCAATTTGATTGCCCAGCTTTCTTTGGGTCATCTAGGATATTTTTAGTTTGATCATGGAAAAATCAAAACAGTTACGTTTTCTAAAATCAAAATCCGAGAGCAAAACCATCTTGATGGTATTTTTCAGCATTCGAGAAATAATTCACAAAGATTACATGTTGTGGAATATTCTCGATAACTTCTGCAATCTTGCAATATTTTTTAAAAATTTCGCATTATGTTATTTCTAACTTACATTGATTGATTTATCCTGGAAAGTTAGAATGGTAAGTACTCGTTCGATTATTCATTTCAACAAGAAGGGGAAGTCAGGTGTCAAGTTGCGACTGTAATATGATAATCCAATAACTGCCACTTGGAATATCAAGGTTACATTTTTGTCATTGTTAATTTTAATTGACTTTCAATTTGTCCAAATTCTCCTATTAGAATATTGGGCGAAAAGCCAACATGATCCTTGTTATTTATAAAAAAAAACGAATCTAATTTTCTGACTATTGATTAAGAATTGCAGTAATGCCTAGAGCCGTTTTGATCTTTAAGCATCTAATAATGCTTTTTTTCAAAATATAATTCTAAGTTTTAGTGTTTTATAAAATGATACAATGTAAAATATGAATATGAACACTAATAAATCTAGAATTTTTAAAAATTCTAAAATCTTCATGCTTTTCCATTTTGCTTCGAGAAACAGATAACCCTAGTACGGTCAAACTCAGTAAAAGATTTCTAGATGCCTTGGGTGTTACATTCAGTTCCTAAATCTGTGTATTCTACTCTTTAAATAAAATTAAAAAAATTTGAGATCTTCTCGTATCTCAAATCATGTACAGGGTTATTCAAATTTGAGGCTCATCATTGGAATCTCCCACATCGTAAGAGATACCAGTCGGTTAAATTGAGCCAAAGTTACCCATTTCGATGCTCGATAATAGTCAAATAGGAAATTTGATTAAACTTCATTTATTAAAACATAGCTCTAGGAATTTCTAAATTTAGATAAATAAACTAGATCATTCGAACTCGATCTGATATCGAAGATACTAAAAAAGCAACTAACCCATTAAATAGCACTGCTGAAAATAATTAGAAACTTAAGTAAAAAATCTTTCAATTTAGTTAAGAACAGTCTACTAAAACATGTTTCACAAAAAGAAGCCAAAATCAAATTTCACGTACACTTTTTTTGCTGTCCTAAACATGGGACACTGGAACTTGAGAGTACATAAAAGCACACAAAGCTGAATTTCACACAAGATAGTAGTAAAATGCTAAACAACCATTGTGTTTTTTTTTGATAAGTTGAAAAACATCAAGTCTAAGGTCTGTAGGTTGACAGTCAGTGGCGGCTTGTTCATAGAACTATGGAGTTGCAGGTATACCCGAAGTTTCAAGTTTCAAGAAAACTTATTTTTAGCTCAGTGAACCAAAGAAAGTCTTTTTTCCTTAAATGTCCAGTGTGCTTTCCAGCCACGGCAATGGTGGTTTGTTTACAGTTCATTCAATGTTTGCAACTTGCAGCCGCTATGGACACAATTGATACTACGTTTGCTGCAGTAACCTAACTATCATTATTGCTTAATTGTCTCCAAATTCTTAAATAGTGTTTCTCTATCTGTGATACGAGACTTTGTACTGAAGAATTTTATAAAATCAGTCCATAAAGATTCTGATTTTCACTTTTCCTGTTCTGTCTAAAAGTAACTTGTCATTTGACAGAATCAATATCGCTGCTTATGATTACAGACATATTCTATTAATATTTATTTATTTTTTGTGTTATGTCAAAGACATCTACGTACTTTTCTTATAAAACTGTACATACTTAGACCCAGTCTTGACCCAATAGTGATTTGCTTGTTTCACTCAAAAAAGTAATGAAGATTCTTGAATCTAATGTATCAAAATCCAATCAAGCGTACATCTTCTGGAGTTTTCCATTTTTCTACAATAACGCATCATACAACTTTAAGCTTGTGAGTCTTATTATGAGCTACCAGATACGATCGTGATTGCTTTTATAAATCCAGTATTCTATACATAGGACAGTGTACGTTTTTATAATAAATTTATACTAAAAAAGCAAAATATGCATACAAATTGTACAGAACCATAAAACTGATTGTTTCAAGATGTAGTCCCAATGCAAACCAAAATCAAGCTGTTGCAACTTTTCTGAAGATTTGATAATTTGCATCAAATTGCAACAATTTCAATAACAGTCGAACTTTAATCTTTTCTTTTACAAACTTCTGAATGACAAATTGGCAAGCAAAAATATAAGCAACATCAACAAAGAAGTGTAAAATATTTTGTAATTTGCAAATCAAAAAAATTTTTACAGTTGCCACAGGAAAAGATTTTGGGCTGTTCTACACTGGTATCTAATGGGTTTTAAATAGTGTACCATGAAGCGACATACATTGCATTGCTTGGTAATTCATTTAAATTAATAAAGATATCATGAATAACTCTGTATATATACATTTATTAAATTGAGTTAGGTAAAACTTAGATTTGTGTCTGAACAAAGTAAATCTTAAAAATTTCAGCCGCAAATTGAAATGATTTTGGGCAGACATTTACAAGGCTTATTTCTGTTTCCTTATTAAGCCAGAAGTCTTGATAAACCTTTTGGGGTCGTGATTTATGCCTAAAATCAATTTCAAGGTCCCCAATAAAAAGGTATAAGACTGAAAAGTGAATATTCTAGTGATATTAATTCTCACTCAGCATCAATTTTAATATTAATGGCTACCTCGCATATTGCAATAGTTTGTTAATTACAAAAGCTATCTCACTTGGTGAATAATAGAAGTTCATGGTGATTGAGAGAGATCGCATATTCTGGAACATGACGACAGCCTGTGTGATTTTTGCTAAGATATACATATTCCAAGATCGTTCAGTTTGATTTCTATTTTGTGCGTGCATCAATGTTTATTTAAAGTGGACACCCTGTATAATTGTAATGATCTTTTCTAAGTTGCCAAAGTCTTCTTTGTTGTCCATCTCTGGTATGATTTAGGAACGTCGTTCTTCAAAAATAAATGCTATCACTAGATTTGCTGTAGCTTTTTTAACCAGGCTAGCGTTTGACGCTAGTGGTACATTGTTAGACTTTTTCTTTAATATCTAAAGCTAAACCCACTTAATCCCAAATTTTAATTAAATTATTTTATTGTTCATAATACTTCGTTTGTAAATGACATTGATTTATTGTCTTTAAATTTCAAGATTTTCCTATCAAGCTTATACCCTAAAAGAGTATGACAGGTACGCGTCTTTTCTAATCTCAGTTTGAAATGAAAATGTAATGTTGCTGAAGACGATCTGACGCCCAATTCTACAAATAGTCAAAAATCTTTGTAAAATATTCTGTTGTTGTATAGGAGTTTTCTTTACGTCTAAAGTAACAAGAAAATAATCCTGAATTTTAGATAGCGTTTTTTTCCCTAACATTTGGAGTATAGGAAAATAAATTGCTAAACTCCTAATAACAATATGGCTGTCTCTTAATTCTATACTTTTAACTATAATTTAGAAGATAAATTTGTTTTAATATGAATAATTTTTTCTTAAATAGGCAGTTATACCGAAGACACCCTGTATAAACATTGTTAAAAAATGCTAATTATGTTGTTATTAAAATTTTGTTTTTATATTGTGTTATTTAGAAAACAAGAAAGACAGATAAGTTTGATAAGAAGAAAATCAAGTTTATCTTAAGATAGATCTTATATCGTTTTGCTAAAAGGGTCCACTATGATCGAGTATTGGATAATAGATACCGACATCATAAAATCGTAAACAGGGTTGATAAATGCTTACGTCACGTAAAGTTCGAAAAGTTCTCATCTGGCATCGTCATTAATTCCTTAGTTTTTATTTATGAAACTTTCAGTTTTTATGTTTGGGTCGTTGTTCCTTTCTAATTATTCTTGATTAATAATTCAAGGAGACTTTTAGGACCGATTCTACATGCAAAAGTTCAAAACCTGATCAATTTAGAATTTACATTAGCGTTAACATGGAATCAGTTTCAGTTTTAATGATTTTTTTTAAATAACAAAAAGTCATTATCTTTCAAGAAACTGTAGGAGGATTATGGACAGTGTGTACCGTAATAAATGTGAGAAAGGGGAGGAAAAAAACAAATGGTGATTTCAAACTTCTAATTTTTAGGTTAGATCTTTTTTTAAATGCAGTTCATAATGTAGTTTAATTTAGTTATTTCTATCCAAGCTACTACAACGAATTTGCATTATAACAGATCGATCAGTTAGATGTTTTGGTTAACCACTATGACTGTTCGAGCAATTTATTTAAAAAAAACAACTTGCAAATTCTTGTATATTTTAGCAACAGTGAAACAATATTAAATGCTCTTTAACGTTTAATTTTTTTCTTTTTATAGTTACACTGCAGATTATTCAATCGAAACGATTCTACTTGGAAATTTGTTATAACGAAGCATACGCAACATAAGTACCCTCGTCATTACTCTTTACTGTTACGTTCATTATCGAGTATTAGTTTAAGAGTTTGCATTGGAGTGTTTACATTTTAAAGTGTTTTATACAGGTCGATTCACTGAAATGACCTATCGAATGCAATAACAACTACAAGACTGTTCGTCTTTTCTTTTCTTTTTATTATTTACGTAGATTACTTTTTTGAATCGATTTTTTCCCAGAATTACACTTTTGTGTAATTGTGATTGCCAGGTAGTAAGCTATTACTATTGATTTTACCTAAGCTTACTTAGTAATTTTGTTATTTTTAAAGGAATCAAGTTTTAAAAAATGTGTTAGTATTTCGTATCTTGCAGGGTAATGTCAAAAACATTGTTCAACATAAGCTATATACACTTTGCCTTATTTAAGCTTACTAGCTTTGCTGCGAGGTCTACACATATCGACTATAAAATAAATTGTGTCTACCCATCTACAGATTAATTTAGCAAAATCGTAAACAATGGACACACTAAGTACTCCGCATCTGTGTAAAGCAATTAATTTCTAAAGTCTACTCTTTATTTTGCTGCAATTGTTTTTTATAGACCGTTTTGATCTCATTGTTATTCAATTAATCTTCTCTTACGAATTATTGTAGGACTAGTTGTAGTTCTTACTTTTTACAAAAACTAATTTTGATAAACAGGCTGTTTTACAAATATTTTGAATAAACTGCATTTTCTCATTATTTTCAAAATGAAGCTCCAAAGAACCAATGCCCGCAGGAATTTTCTGCTTAGAATGACCTTAAGAATGAAATATCGTGAGGTACTTCTCGCAATGTAACAACTCCTAAGATCTCCTAACAACTTGTTGCCGAAAGGATGGATAATGTTAAAACTGAGCAGCAAATTAATCTGTGAAGGTGAAGAAACCACTGAGTGAGTGTCTCAAGCTCTTACAGGAGATATATCAGGATGTCACGTGCGCTAGTGTTTCAATAACACAAAACAATTCCTGCAAAGTATGATAGAACGTTGAAGACGACAAACGATTGGGTAAAAATTAATGAAATCTGGTGCACATTGATAAAGAGACTGCACGACAAATTTTGCTCGACCAATTGGACATATCCAAAGTCTGCGCCAAAATAGTCCCCAAAAAGGAAAGGTGCCCGAAAACACATTTGTACTAATTTCGTGGAACGACTCGCAACGGAACCTAACTTGCTAAGAGAAATCTTCAAAAGACAATTTATGCAATAGAAAATGTCCATGTCACCGATAATGAAAAAGACAAGAATGAGCAAGTCTAAAGTGAAAGCAATGCTGATAGTTTGGGGTTCCGTCCAACCAGAGAGAACAGATGAAGAAGCTCTAGTTGTGGAAGAACAAATAATTTTCCATCACAACAATGCTCTTGCTCCCAATGGTTTGTTTGCAAAGTAGATTTTGGCCTAATACCAAGGTAGTTGTTATTGTCTATAGCGTTGTGGTGAAATGAAACGTACAAAGCACGTTGATCTCATCTAACAGTAATGCACTCTGTAGTTATAGACAATATTGGTGGAGAAACCGTAAACCAAGCACAAGAAATTAGAAGAAATTTATTTTATCTTGAACACGATTGCTGTAACTTTTATTTCTTAGAAAATGGTTGTTGTACTCCTCAAATTTTATTCGTTCCAAATTCAACTGTAAATCAAGTCAACTATTTTTGCTGAGTGTATGATGATTACTAAGAAAACAAACAAAAGTAACTTGTAGCTATAGCACTGCTTTGTTTACTTGTTACTATTGTAACTTTTTCAATATTTGTGTAAATTATTCTTTGTATTCTCATCTTGACAGACTTTACTCGACTTCTATATCCCTTTTGGATTTTGATACCCTTGTTTTACGCATCTTTCGGATACTGTCAAAACAGACCAAGTCTACTAGATTAATCTTTTCTGAACTCAAGGTATGTTTCATGATATATTTTTTCAGTTTGGTAAATTCTCAAAAGTTCTACTTCGTGGAGGTAGTTATGTGGTAAAAACTTGGGAAAATGCTTCAAAATTATTTAAAGGGAAACGTGATTGTTATATAACGTCTTGGCAGTTTGTAAAAATTTGATAGCAGCTAATAAGGCTTAGGCTCAGAAATCATCAACCAAAGAGGATACTGACACGACCTAGCTGAAAGCCGAGATCCACCATTATCCTCACCTTATTTAGACACGTATCAATCTTTCCCTTTCAGAGATAAATTTCTTAATACAACTTGTCAAAAACTGAAAAATGAGAAACTTTAAAATTCAACTCAAAATATTTACGTTGTACTACCTTGAAGCGTCATACCTTTTGTGTTTTCATATTTTCAGTTGACTTAGTTTTGAATAGCTCTCTATTAATTCTTGACTTCCATTAAGCCATGTTAACTACTTCATAAAGCTTGGTTTTGTTTTGCCTAGAGGATTCGAAGATTCCTTCATAAATAGATTTTGTATCACGCGTTTCCATTGTTAGAAATTTTATTACATTGTGTGTTGTTTGCTCTAAACAATAAATACCTTACAAAATCAATTACGAACTTTAGAAGTCGGATACCAACAATGAGACTTGAGCAAATACACGCAATGACGTTTGTTTTCATGGCAAGGTAGATTATTAACTTAGATTTCTTCATATATTGAGTATTTATTTGCGTATATAATACTTTAAATTACTGCCAAATCTGTTGTTTCTTAATTAATAGAGAAATTTTATCGTGCTTTCTGCAAAGATGGTTTCGGGCCAATAATTAATTTCTTCATCACTTAAAAACTGCAAAGAGTAATAAAATAGGTTATATTTGAACCAGTAGTATTTACATCTTGGAAATAAATGAAGCTCATTTGGCTTCTAAAAGACCTATTAGTTAAGTCTCTTTTTTCTTTTCTTAATAGACTAGAGCAACAGTAAAGTAATTTCTATAATTATTTAAATTTCAAGCGAAACGTAACAGGTTACCATTTAAATTCACAAGAGTGTTTCTCTATGAGAATAGTCAAAAAGTCTGTTTTAGAATTTAACGAAGATAAATGTTTCGGTGAAATGGATAAGAAATCAGAAAGTGTTACATTTTCAAGCGATTGGATGATAGTTCGATCTTTTCTTTAACGACGGATCGAGAACTTTCAAACTGAAAAACTCTGTGAGCCTTAAAACGCGCAGGCACGCAACGGAATTAGGTGTAATTGAAATCCTCTTTATAGCTATTTAAATTTTCGTTAATATTGAACAGATTAGATTGGAATATTATCATATGTTAGTTTCAACAACTAAATGCATTATAGTGGAAAAAATCGTAAAAATATGCAAAGAATAGCCGCTTTGCGAATGTTCAGATTTGTTTTACCTACTTACTTTTAATATTAAAGTTTTGCGTTGCAAACTCGAAGTTTTGTATTTTTCTGTTTTGCTTTGTCTTTCTACTTGGTTTTGTTTTTCTTCTTGCTTTCTTCTGTGTTGACTCCTTTGGTATATTCCAATAAATATTTTTGTCGTTAAATCAACACTCTCTATCATAAGTTATTTACCTTTATGAGTTTGTTTTATTTCTGTTTTACTTTCTAATCTATTATTAGAGAGCTTTGGATTTTAATAATTAACTAGTTAATTGATTATACAGTGCGAACCTATTACTTAATGAAGGATTTTTAATCAGGTTTGAGTTATACTAATTAGGACCAGGTTCATAAATATTTCGGCTTCCAGCCTCTCAGTCTCTCATTTCCAATAAGTTCTATACCTTCTTACGTGTAGGAAATTTATGTTTCGTATATTCAATAGGTAAATGCAATAAACATATAAAACGGATTCCAGATAACTGATCCATATTCCAGATTAATGTTTCTAAAACGAGAATTCCCAGGATCGAATTCCCGAAAATCTTTAGAGATTTTCCTAAGTCGAGTCTCGGGAAAAAGATACACAAGTCCCGGGAAAAATACATATTAAATCTTTATTACTTGGAAAAGTACAGAGTTATGCATAAAGTCCTTTTATTTCAAAATTCTCAGGCAAAAATTTCTAAGTTGTTGGTGCTAATCTTTAGTTGTAGATTTATGACGGGGTTCTTATTCTTAATTATTGACAATGTTTGCAACACAACTGTTTTCTTTTGATGGCATCCTTTTTCAAACTGTAGTTATATCAGAAAGAGATGTCTGAACGAGATTGTAGCCCGGTTAGCGGTAGAAGATAATATTTCTATTAGAGTCATTGCCAACAGTGATTTTATTCGGCAACCATTATCAGATAAGGGGTATACATTGCCAAAGAATCCCCCAGACGTGATGGATCTAATTTCTGTGTTTTACCACAAAAAAAAGGTCGAGGAGATTAGAAGAATCCAAACGTTACAACAATCAGAATGCAAATTTAGTTTAACCTTTGATGAGTGGACAAGTATGAAAAACAGACGTTATTTTAATATAATTCTGCACAACAATCAGGAAATAATTAATTTTGGGTTAGTATTAGCAGAAATGTGATTCCACTGAAATAAATAATATTGTGCAAAAGCAACTACAGGAATTTGGCATTGATTTTAAAACAGAAATTGTAGCTTTCACAACAGATGGGGCAAGTATGATGAGAAAGTTTGGAAGAGAAAACCCTGTAGAGAATCTTCTGTGCCTTAATTATGGCATACATCGATAGCTTAGTTGCAAAACCACGTATCAACTATTGTTGTCAATGGGTGATTCGTCGTTTTGCAATTAAGGTATCGACATCTTGCTGTTACTGACGTCTTATAGAAAAGAAGACTAGAAAGAAAAAAGATTCCAAAGAACAATCACCAAATGAAGAAGAAAACGAAAATGAGAAATCTGACGAAGATAAATTCGATAATGACAAAACGGAACCTCAAGATTTAGTCATATTAGAACTCAGGTCTAATATTCAAAATGCAACTAACGAAGTTAGTAATACTATACGTATTTTCCTAAATAGCCCAACGAAAAATATTGTCTTGCAAGAATATGTGCAAAAAGAGTTCTATAAAGAATAAAATTTATTATTAGACGTCAGAACTAGGTGAAACTCTCTTATTGGGATGATTGAACATTTGCATCAGAAAGGCTCTGATAGATCTGCATCTAATAGAAAAGTTAACTGACGCAAATATTTCTATTTTGGAAAACATAATACAAGTCCTGTCTCCAATAAAAGTGGCAGTAGAAGCCACGGAGATGCTACTCTTTTGTCAACAGAAATTGTAATCAATTTCCTTATGAAGAAAATTAAAGCTTTCGATACCAGCCTTGCCAGTGAAATATGCGAGGCTCTACTAATAAGAATTGGGGAACGACGGGATAAGAAAATAATCACACTGCTTACATATCTACAAGACCCTGATAATATCAAAAAGGAAGAGTTTTTCTCTTTTTGTAGTAGAAATTCAATGTATACTTTTGCAGAACAGTTGATGAACAGACTTTTTAATTCCAAGTTTACAAAGTTGGAGGCTTGTACATCACAAAAAAGGTAAGAAGAAGAAATCGAGAACAAAAACAGTTTAGATATGACCTTGAAAGATGAACTGGACAAGGAGTTGGAAAATGTAAGCAAAAGCTGCTCAAAGAAGGATACAAATTTCAAACAAACGTTAAGGAAAAAATTTGGAATCTTTGAAGTTACTGAAAAGAGACCTTCGGACTTGGAGTTGCATTACAGAGCACTACTGTCTATAAAGCCTACTTCTACGGAAAACGAAAGGCTATTTTCAGTTTCCGAAAAATATGTTACAAAAATTCAAAACAGGTTATCAGATAAATCTATTAATACACTTGTATTCTTGAATATTTTTTTTTCAAAACGCTTGAATAAAGACACTTTCGTATTTAGTCTACTATTGTTATTATTTTAAGAAGATATGGTAGATGCAAATGAAATCGTGCGTGTTCATTAAAAAAAGCAGAATAATCTTGTTCCTTACATCAATTAGGTATTACCTGTCGAAAGAATAATCATAAAATTCACAATTTTTCTTTTTCATATTTCTTGAAAATTCTAAAGTAGTGGTGCAATTTTTCCTTAACAAAATAATTACAAAAGGTGATGAGAAGTAAAGAGATTGTCAAAGTATATGCATTCAGCAGATTACTTTTCTAGAACTGACAGTAGATCCACTATTACAAGTAACCATCTGCCCTGCACAAGCACCATAACTTAAAACCAAAACGGATTGTTTTCCCTCTTACAAGCATTTTGCTAGAATGTCTACCATTTCTTCTTCAATAGATAAGTTGTCCAAAAAAACATCAAACTGCACATTTTTGTCATTTATAATATCAAAGAGTGGTCTAAGTTTTGATAATTATCTTGTTTGTGTAATTGGCTGTTATCTGAAAGATGAACATTTTGTTTTATGAACATGACTGATACAATTTGGTGGTTGTTATTAGTATTGTTTGCCCAAATAACGTAGGAACGATTTTTCCTAACTGCTACAAATAATTTTTTCTCTGTTTTTTTATTTGGGCATCGACTACTGTGGCCTAGTGAATTTAATCTCAAATCCGAAACATTTCTTCTCGACTCCAGGCTTGAAATCAAGTCGATTCGATATGAGTTGGCTCTGTATATGCTATTTGCACTATGTAAAGTGGCATCCTGAACGATTTCTCTATTTGATATTTAAACCTTTGAAAGGAAAGTGGAAAGAGGAACCGTCACTATATTTTGAATAATTTCTGCATTGAGCTTCAAATTGGGTATTTATTTTGGGCGGCTCGATATTTATTATACTTTTGTTTTACTTTGGATACTTCAGATAAAACTGCAGTAATCACTGTTTAGCTCAGATGTCAACAGAAGACCAGAAGAAAACTAAATTTGTGTCTCTATAATTTTCCAACTCAGTCATATTACAATCTGTACGACAACGTCTATACAGGTTAGGTTTGGACTGCCAAGACTGTACTTCTGATTTTTGTACCTGTGCAAATCCAGCTGTTTGTTCTGCTCAGACTCTTGACAAGACTTTCCTGTTTGGTTTGCTGCCAACAATATGTTTGTTTAATTTCTAGTTTCAAAACCACTTGGTTTGTTTAGTCCATTACTGTATTTGTGATTTAACAGTCTTTGAGACTTCGCAGCCATCGATAATTTGTATTAAAAAATCTATCTCTAAGGAAAAAATAATATTTTGTACAACATTGTTATTTGGATAATTGAGATGAGGCTAGGTGAGTGGCAAGTCTCGACTACTCGGTTAGGCTGTGGATCCCTGATGTTCGAATATCCTCCTTCAATCTTTCCTAATTTGAAATTTAGCACTGTACTGTTCATTACATTAAAATTATTGAAAAAAAACAAAATTCTTGCAGATGAGGTATTTAGTCATGGCATGAGTATCAAATCTAAAGATTAACACAAACTGATACCAACTGATTTGAATAAAATCAATAACAGAAACATCTTACAAAGTTTTAACTCGAAAGCTCGAGATTAAAAATTTATTTTCTTACTTGTAATAATCATGTTTGGATGTAAAAGCTAAACTGGTAACACTAATAACAACAGTTACTAGATTCTAAATGGAATTGTAAAAGTTTTGTTAAGCTGTTTACAATTACCAAGTTTGTAGGTATGAGTAATATATGATTGACGTCCAACAAAACAATTAAGTAAGAGTAGTTAATTAGTCTTACAGAGGGAAATTATCATTAGTTGAATTATTACATACTTCCTATTATAATCATAATAATAATAATAACTTATATTCACAAAATGTAAGAAATCTACGTCCTACACATAACGAAGACGTAAAAAACTTTTTAAAACAAATTTAAATTTTCTGCTCGCTCTTTTGCAGAAAGGCAATATAAAACTACTGAATACAACTTGTGGGTAGTAGCTCTTGTCTTAATTAAATAACGAAACATATAAAATATTTGCCATGAGCGTTTCCGTTTTATAAAACTTTCTAAACTGAATAATACAGCGAAATAATATTTCTCTATATAAAATCAAAATATAAGGACAGAAAGATGTAGCGAAACATTGTTTAGGAACCTTTGTCGTGTTACGAACTTGCTGAAACTCAAGATTGTGTCCTAGTTTGAACGTAATTTAACATTTAGTATAAATTGCTTCCAAACCCATGCCTGGGGCAGATCGTCATATATACTTACTAGCGATGCTGCAGGCCAACGCGTTTTGGATTTCGAACCTCCCAGGAAACAAGAAGTTAAATATAATAATTTAAACTTTTAAATGTATTTTTTTCCTCAGTTTAAAGTTTGTTATTCTTCCGATATAGACCTTTTTAAACATGAAAGAATACATTAAAAGTAGCCAAATACGTTGATACGGATGAAAAATAAAAATAAAAGATAAGGACGAGAAACTTTTTAAAATTAAAATCAATTATTTGTGTACAATTATTAGGCAGTTTCCAGATCTTTTTAGACATTTACAATACACATTTCAATTACAAGCAAAATAAAAAAGAAACAACGGAAGATGGGTGTAAACAACAGAACAATTCTGAAAGCTTTCAGCAAATTAAATAAGTTATTTAACAAGTGAATCGTTAACCTTATCTGGTCGTGATACAAAAAATGTTTTCCACAACGACAAAAAATATCCGATCTTATTTAATTTGATGTCGAATCATGTTTAATACGTATCCCCATTAATTATAGATAAATTAGATTCGAATAGTAGTAATAATATATTAATCAGTTTTTAATTTTTTTTAAGAATAAATCCATTAGAACGAATTTTTTTATTAATTTTATTTGATTTTAAATTCATGATTAATTAATTTGACTGTGTGCACAAGCAGCCTTTTATTCCACCATATATTTTAGGTTTCCAAACATTAGGTATCCACGTCCCAGCTTAGCAGAAGAGGCTTGCCCACTTTTTTTTTCTTTTTGTCTGATTTATCTATTGGACTCACCTTGCGATTTTCTTTCTTAGTTTTTCTAATCATTGTAATACAAATCTCAGTAATGAATTTTTTATTTTTGTTTGAATATTCAAAATCGTTTTAAAAGAAATAGTTTTCTTATCTTGTAAAGAGTGAGTTGTAAAAATATCCTAAGCCAAGATTGACAGTAAGAAATCCTTTTGTATCTTTTCAAATAACTGCGATATTTGCTTGGAAAACCCCATCTATCACACCCTGTCTTACAAAACTGTAACTGTAATTTGTGTTTGCAAAACGAAATTTTTAATTTAATTCTCTTCTAGCTAATAAGTCTCAGGAGTAATAGAAGCAAAACATTCGTTAATTGAACTTTTTAAAAATTTACTGAATCCTCTGCTTACATGGTGCCAATCAGACAACACACAAGTACGCACGTTACAGTTTTTCTTAGAATTGATTAATCTAATAAGCGAGGTATACTTTCAGCTTATTTTATTATTTAAGAGTGAAATATAAGGCATATTATGTAATTTAAACTTTGAAATCCTGCACGGCTACAGAGAAAGGCAACCGGGTCTCAAATCCCTCAGGTAGTAACCATAATTGATCTTTGTGAAACTTGCCCCTAGATTACTGACTCCTGTTCACCAATGGAACATGGGGTTACTGAGTATATTCCGAAATTATCCTCTAGGAGTTTTCTCTGGACTGACGGAAAAATAAATCTGATTCGCTAGAACGAGTAGATCGTCAGGGTTTGTAAAGGATGAATAAATTGTGACGACAAGTAAGTTTCAATTCACAGTTATTACTGGCTACATTTACACTGTATTTATACAGTTTCTAAAACACTGGGAGGTGCACGAGATTGTACACCATTTAAGTATTAGTGCGTTACGTTCGTGTAAATGACAGATGCATTGTCATAAGATAATTGCGATATTAACACAAAGCTGGTGTTGATTATGTGGTATAATATATTAAGGAGAATTGTAATTGCACTCCAAGGTAGACAGGGAAATGTTAATTATACCGATGACACGTGCAGATTAACAAAATGTTAATTTGTTGCTTTTATAAAACTAATTACGTTCAAGACAAATTAAATTAAAAAAATTCTTGACTCGATCATAATCATATTGTTTGCTCGTTTAATTCGTTCTGTTTAAATCTCGGCGACAAAATTTGAAATACGCGTGTTGAGCTCGTTTTCAGTCACTCAGACCAAATCCACATTATTAATTTGTACATATAAAGAGCGTAATTAAGAGTAATGTGTTTGCCAAAGTTTATTATTTACGAGAATAGCTCGACCGGCCAGCACCGGGTACATGCAGTAGTATCGCACTTTAGATTGTCAGTGGGAACATTTGTTCAGAATAAAGTGTACGCTGGGCTTCTGCGATAGCGGTTAGAAACCGTGCATTTGTCGCCAAATATATTGAGCACATTGTACAAGTTAATAAAACTATTAAGAGCTAATTTATCGGACCGAGACTGTCTTAGCGGTTACTAATGTCACATTTGAATATACTTTATTAAAGCCAAAGGGCATATAATTAGACGCAACAGATTCTCCTTAAAGGCCAATTCTAACGGCAGACAATGAGATAACCCCTAATTTGAATCTGTTTGTAATTTTATAATTATGATCCTCAAATACCTTCCATTTATTTTGACATGTTTATGCTCAAGAAGGACACAAAATGGATTAAATTAAATGAAATTAACAACCCAACGCAATAAATATTCAATAACTATTGCTAAATATAAAAAAAGTTCCTTTTAATTTCAATGGGATGTGGTCGCTTAAATATTGTAATTAGTTACTAACTGACATTTATGTTGACAACAATATTTTGGGTTGCTCGAAAAGGCCTAGCTTCAATCTATTCTGAGTCAGTAGGACAAACTTTCAGAAAATTTTAGGTGAAAGAATCTGAATTCCTTGATATCAAAAAGTGTCTGAAATCTTTAAATATACAGGATGGCTAATGTGAGTACTACACTCAAAACATCTTTGTTATTTTTGCCGCTATGAAAAAATGTTTCGTATCAGAAATGTAGCCTGGAGAACTATCTTTTGCCAAAATCAGATTTTTAGGCCCATGGAACAAAACTAAACCTGAAAGGTAAAATTAAATACAGTAGTTAACTGTATATAGATAGATACTCGTACATTCTATGAAAGACCTACCTACTTCTCAGAAACAAGCAATTATAATAAACAAGAAACGCATGAGTATGACAAGGCAGAACTGACTTAAACTTCTGCAGATGTAGTCATTTATGATTTATTCATGATATACAGTGTCCGCCAAAAAGTCTGCACCATATGGAAAAAATTTTTATTGAAGGACTTATGGAAAATTTGCTCGAAAGGGCAAAATATGAAAATCGTGGTAGGCTTTTGAAAATTTGCATGCTGCAAAGGAAACATTTTTTTCTCATGACTTTCTTTAAAATTCGGACATTTCTTCTAAAAATGTCAAATTTGACAGGTAAGAGAGACCATATGATTACTTTTGATTAGGTCATTTTTGGTTCTAGAGCGAACAAAACCTGATGGCGGAAACAAATTTTCCATAAGTCATTCAATATTTTTTTCCCATATGCTGCAGAGTTTTTGGCGGACTATATAGGTGGTAAAATTTTAATCATAATCCAATTAAACTTCAATGTGCATTTTATTTATTTAATGTCATTAATAACAGGATTTTGACGTTTTTACCTGGACGAATTGAAGAATAACATAAATATTTTGAGTCGAAATAATTTTTGAAAACAAAACAATCTAGAATTTCTACATTGTAGGATTTTGGCGTTATTATAGCTTCTTTGGTTACCGACGCATAATCGCTTGGTAAATGTCACACTCCATTTGGGTTCTAAATATTTCTGATACACCTAAATCTGATTTTTGATGGAAAACGTATTATAGCATCAATCTATCAGTTTCAATGTTCACTAATGAGATTTCGAAAACTGCAAGAGATACGAAGTCGGTTAAATGAGAAAAGTTTTGGCTATTTTGGAGATCAGTTTACTTATGCTTTTGTTTTTTCAAAAAAGTTCACGGCTTACTAGATACTGGATACTACTAAAAACGAAATTATTTTACTTCTTTTTAAGTGAAATATCTCAGGAACGAGCAAAGATAGAAAAGAACAGCAAAGAGGGTGTTTTAAAGAATTTACTCCGAAACAAAAAAATTATTTTCGCAATTGACTTTTGTTTTATTTCGACGGTGAAACGTAAATCCAAATTTTTCCTAATGGAACGCATACTTGATTTTCATATTACTAAACAGCACGCCTTAAATGCTTTTTAGTGATACATGGTTTGACATAGCTATTCTTTTGTTTTACCGAGTTATGAAGTGAAAATCATTTTGCATCATAGCGTGCCATGACATCTAACACACAAAGTCGTGGAGTTTTATCAAAGAAATTCATTTGTTATGCAAAAATTGCTAAAACAATAAATACGTTTTTAAGGGGCCTTAGATGCTTAGTTGATGCTATCTGTAAATGCTCAGTAAATTATCTTAAAAGCGTCTTTTGTTTTGTTTCAGCAATCTGATCTCCAAAATAGCCAAAACTTTTCTAATTTAACCGACTTCATATCTCTTACAATTTCCAAGATCCCAATAGTGAGCATCGAAATTGGGTCACACTGTATTGAATAATTGTACCAAAAGATAAAACAAAACTGTTGAAACAAAAGCTTTAGAAGACTTGAAAAGACTTATAAATATCTACTAGAAATGTAATCGCGTTGAGTAGAATTTAGATCAACTATGGACATGTTCTTGGACATCTTTTTAATTGGAGTCGTCTGTTATTTTAGGAAGTATCTTCGGAATCAATTGGTCGAGAATGTTATTAAATAAAAGAATTTTTATCCTGTTTTTTTTCTGACGACTGGCTTTATTCACTTTTTCTTGGATAAATACATTTTTAAAAGATTCTTCCAAATAACTAGCCCTATGTTCAACTTGACACAGATTATCTTGAATAAATTTTAGTTGAGTCACTTTGGAGAAGATACTCGTACTTAGTTAACCTTCGGAATCCTTATCTCTCATTTGTATAATTTTAATTGTTTGAAATCTAACCTATTTTTGCCACGTTGGCTTTGTTTTGAAATAGTAGAGTCTGCATAAATGATGTATATTGGTTTTTGGGAAATATGCGCCAAAAAGAACTGCTTGCACGCGCTCACTTGCCTACCTTTAATTCTTAAAATATACTTGAAAGAATAGCTACCGCAAGAAAGATTTTTCTTGTTTCGATGTTTTTTTGAGTTTGATTTCTCAAAAGCAAATACCAACATATATGGGATGTTTCATTTCAAACAACAAATGCAACACCCTGTATAATTAAAAATAATTTTGGAACTTAAAAATATAAAATAGATAACACAATGTGTTGTATAGCTAAAAATGTTTTTAAGAAAGTTCAGGTAATTCTTACATTTTTAAATACTAAAGACTTAAAATGTTTTCAACAAAAAAAAGTCAAAGAAAAATGTGTATCTTAAAATCTTAAGGAACTAAATAAAGGGAATGGACTGTGTCTTTTATTATTATTATCATATTCTGCTTAAATACGAGCACATTTAAAGTTAAAGGAAGAAAATGACACAATTGTTAGCGGACTTGAACAATTTCTCAGAGAATAGTTAATGAAAATGGTACTTGATGTCCTTGAAAACAAAATAGAATAAATAAACAATAATATACCATAAAAGAAAATTAAGCGAAAATTACTTATGTCGGAAGTTTCCCTTAAAATGAAGGCGCCATAAGCTGCCAAGGGCGGCCGATCAAAGTTAGACATTTAGAGAGAACTTTGAGCTGTAATATCAAAGTTACTACCATGTTTTGTTAAGATTTATGTAAAAGATTAGGCACATCCATCATATTAAAATTAAAACAGTTTGTTGTAGCAAATTATTGCTATCTTAAAGTACGTGATAATCGATTGTATTTCATTAAAATCCTTTTGATGCGATTATAATTTACTTCTATGAGAATAATAACCCCTTTGAGACTTAATTTAAACATATTGAGATTAAAAACGGGATAGGAAAATTTAAACAGCAATCTAGAAGTAATATAAGGTCTAGAAAAAAGTCCAAAAGAGATTTACAGCTCTTTTAATGAAGATGAAAGGTTATTCTTTATTCTAAATTAACGCTCTTTGATATAACATCGGAGATAAAAAGATTTCATTCAAGGAACATCTTTTAGTTTTTAGGCAACGAACAGATTGCCACAGTATTATTGCATATAATCTTCGGTTTAGTTCAGAAGTTCACACGGCAAAAGAAGTTGGTTGAAGTTAGTAGACTTAATAGATAGAGAGGCATGATAAGCTACTTTGAATGTGTCAGGAAAAAAGAAAAATTTAATTTGCTTTCAAAATATACAAAACTTACCTTTGAGATTTAAATTAAATTAAAGCTGTACAAAGTGATCATTTCTTGCTGGCACTGTTAAAAATAAATACTTGAGAAAGATTTTCCTTATTTTATACCTAAAAAAGTTTAGTCAAAAGACGTTTTTTTCGTTTTTAATTGAAATTCCTTAAGTAAAAAACAAGCGCAGTAAAATTATTGTAACTGAAGCTAGAGATTAACAAACGAAAGCACGAGTCTCATTTCTCACTTTTTATGTACAGGGCGTTTCAAAGCAACACTGACAAACTTATAGGATAGATTCTTCATAACAAAACAGATAATTTTTGTTAATGCCGTTTAGAAGTTATTGATACAGAGTGGCAAATGAAATGTGCAATAATAATAATTAATAAATAAAAAGTTTAAGCGCACTTTAAAAACTCCAAATAACCTTAGAAAAACCTCACATTGTTCTAATCAACATTCAAGGGAGAATCTAGAAAAATTGCAATATACAAAGTGATCCGCTACAGAGAAAATCTTTTCTAGCCTGTCACGTTATTTCTTCAAAGGCGAAAGATCAAAATGCATTGTTTTTACAGAGAAAGAAATTCAGGAGTAACTACGACCTTTTTTTAGTATCTTTCTTAAAAAAAAGCCATCAAACACTTTAGTAACATCTAAAAGAAAAATGAAAATTGAAAATATTTCAACACTAAGCTCATCTCTTTTTTTTCTAAGGTATATTTTATGTAAACATAACTGTAATAGGCATGGCAAAATTGTTTGGGCTCCAGTAGATCCTTGTACCTACTTTAATTGAAGGAAGTATCAAAATCTAAAATTCTTATAGTCACAGCTACAAAAATGTCGAGACTGTATTGGTTGAATTTTTAAATCAATTTTAACTGCCCCAAAACAATTTTGACAAACAAATTACACTCATGCTTTGGCTACAGATCTCTTTAGTTTTGTGCTTGTGGCTTGTTATTATCTTATATTCTGAAGTCTCAACGATGCAGCATAGTGTCCGGTAGAGTCTAGACGTTGATCCATGCCAATCTATCTTTCTTCTGGTTCTTAGAGAATCAGTACAACACCTTCCCATCTTTTCCAGTACTACCTGTTAGATGTTTTTTTTCCGAAATCACCCCACAACTAGCAAGCGCGTATAGACCTGTTGGCCTGAAAAGATACAACCAGTACATATTATTGGTTCTACTTTCTGCCTAATAAAAAACAAACCCTAAACAATCACTGTTAATAATATTAACATTTAACACTCCATACAAAGAGACTAATCTTAAAGATCATTATTACTTGTAACGGGCCAGTGCTCAAAAGTATGCACAAGTCCCGTGCAGACCAATGGTAGATGTTAAATCCCGTAGCTCATGCCGCAGATGGGATGGATTCTCAAATAAACTTGGCTAATCTCTCACAAAGAGAAGCTCACCGTTTTCCAAAACTCTTATTAAACTAATAGATGGTCGTAAAAGAGGGCGCCAGCAGTTGTAGATCGAAGCATCGCTAGTTACTAGACTAGGTGTACTAGACGTATGAGTAACGACGTTCGTTACTGACGTTGCAGTTGAGGTCGTAACAATGGATGTAACAGGTGTTGTTTCAACAGAAGTTGTAGCCGAAACTGTAGATAACGCACCACACTTCATGGCAAATAATTCATAACGCGTTCTTAAAATAGAAAGTTTCACAAATAAATCATCCTTCTTCGCGATCTCTTCGTCTTTACTAGGATTACTGTTGGTCAAACGCCCTAACCCATAACAAAACTTGGTTTCAATAATCAAAGAAAGATCTTTATCCGGTCCAGAAGTAAATTTGGTTATTGAAGACTCTAAGTCGGCCAACAAGGAGATAACTACATCATAATCTTCCGTAAATTGAAAGAGATATTGAGGACGCTCTTTAGTCGCACCTTGTGATTCTTCTCGTAACACGTCTCGCAAAGTAGACCGCAAATTCGCGACACTTCCATCACTTGGAAGACCTCTTGCTGTCAGCTCATATTGTATTTCGTCTTAAGCAGACGATCAACATTAAGCTTAAAAACCATGATGTCGAAATAGGTGTCTTAAATATCAAACAAAAAGAAACAAACAGCGGCAGCGGCCCCGCACGTTGGGCGACAATGGAAAATTTTACTTGTAGATT
Source organism: Ignelater luminosus (assembly GCA_011009095.1). Taxonomy (NCBI): domain Eukaryota; kingdom Metazoa; phylum Arthropoda; class Insecta; order Coleoptera; family Elateridae; genus Ignelater; species Ignelater luminosus. Next base: position 146,500 of record VTPC01090564.1, read on the forward strand.
CGCTAGTTTAAATTTGACTTCCCCGAGACTGTATGACTGCCGTATTGCAACTAATGATTCTGGGAATTTGATATTGGAAATCAACGAAAGACACGTCTACTGGAGTCTAGGTGTCGAGACCACAAAAATATTAATTCTTTAAAATAACATTATAACGAACATTCGTTTAATGAAACAATTTAAATATTGCGCGTCAAGAAAACAAATATCCGAACGAAATTGAAAAACAGGGGCGGATTTAGTGCGAATTTTAAAATAACATTACATACTATGAAGATTATCATGAAGTCTGAAGTTCAATGGTTAGTTGAAGATGTTGAGTACAGCTAAGCAAGTTGTTGCCATACTAAAACACGCACAAATATGGGTAGTTTATAGTAGTGCATTACCATTATTACTAGCTTGGGTAGCAAAATAGAGAACCACTTCTTTCCAAAAAACTAGTTCGCTAAAAAGATTGTCAGTCTCTAATTAATTATAGCAGCTAAGGAATAATTAATGTTTAAAGTCACCAAGCAGACACGTAGAATTTAGTTTTCACCTCGACATTAACCAAACCAAGATATTCCTAGATGTGATGATAGTAAATGTAGAAGTCGTGCAGGTTTTGGGTATATCATTACACAACTAAATCAAGAATTTAATATAAACCTTCCTTTACTATTACAAGTTTATAATTGTAATAGGATTATTTAAAATTAAATTTGATAGTGAGAAGGAAATAAGAACTAGACGTTCACACTTTATTGTAGTCTTTATAATTGATAATTTATGTAATTACCTATGCTTGTTTTGATTTTGTCAAATAAAAAAATCAAGAAAAGCCCACAAGGGAAAAATTTTTAATCAAAATTACAGTAACAGATAACATATCATGTTCTTAACAGGGGCCCTACCGTCTTTTCTAGAATGTATAAGCCGTCATTAATATTGATTCTGGATGAAAAGTTTGAAGAAGTATAAGTGTTAACGTTAACTTTGTTTTTGTAAGATAATTTTACAAATCATAAAACAAAAAGTTTTGGTGACATCACTCTTATTTTAAATAGACTAATTTTTAGCTAACTTAACCTAAGAAAAGCAAACTCGACATAACCTAACCTGGTTATTTTAAGTCGGTTATCTGAAAGTTTAAAGCAAACTAAACTAACCTAATTTAATCATATAAGAGGTGTCTGAACTCATGTTTCTAAAAAACAATCTAACCTAATATAACCTAAAACAATTTATCTTAACTTAATTAACCTAACCTAACCTAACCTATCTGAAAAAAGCTTAACTTGCAGTTAACATTTATGCAAACAATTATTGTGAAGATTTAAAATAATACTGAACGTTATAGTATTATAGATTATGAGATTTTGATAACTGTAACCTGCAGTATCACGCTACACCTTCAGAATAACTAATGATCCATTGGGTTATAAAATCAATATACCTTTTGACAATACAATGTCTAGAATTTATAACACCAAATCCAGCAGCAACCAGGAAACGAGACTTAACTACTAGGATTATTTATAATTCATAGAAAATCCTAAAACCCTTAATTCTTTAATAGATATTTGTCAGTAAATACAGTGACGCAGGTTTTACTAAATATGTAGCCATTAGCACGTATTATTATATTAGGGTTATGGTTGAATAAAGCTTACTGTAATACTGCAAATTTCTGCTTTGTTTCATATAAATTTCCGTTATATTTCTCATGTTTAAATTTTTTTATTCATGACAATTTTAATATTTTATTAGTTTTTCTTATCTTTTTCTCCGTTTATGTTTATAGTTTGTTGATTGTTAGTTGGTTTACCATCAAGATTTACTTATCTTCTGAAAACCTTTACTGAATGTTCAAACCCAAAAAATTCAATTTTTTTCTGATATATGGCAATAAACCATAATATTAAAAAAACAAAAAGATTAACAGGTTTAATTTAGTAACACACTGAGCTGTTACAAATTTCCCGTAACGTACATCAAAATAATCAAGTTACCACCGATGGAACATAATATATAATAGGTATTGATTCATCCTGTATTAGGTATCCAGGTATTTTATGTAATCTGAATTCCCACGATATTGGTATTTCAGTTTATTCACACTTTTAAAGTACAAAACGAAAAAAAAAATGATTTTGTTAGGGAAATTCAATCAAGCGGTTTAAATCAAATTCTAGTTACATTAAACTTTGATACTGTTCACAATCGAAAGGCTAATTATAGAAATAATATTTTAGCACTTAAAAATTTAAAATTCCAGAAAAACTCATTTGTTCACAGGATTTCAACTAATGAAGGATTTCTAAATTTACGACCTAAATCTTGCTTGTTTCGTCGAAACGATTTAGTAGAAAGCTTGTTGTTATTGTATTTTCATGAAACAGTGGGCGCTGTATTGAGTTTATTTAACCTAATCATCTTGTTCCTTTTTTCTTCTAAAAGCATTTATACAGGGTGTATAGCAGAATATTCCAGTCCCATGACATGTTGGTAAATAAATAAATGGTTTGCAGAATTAATTAAATCTGCAAAGCTTTAGCTTCCTCGTTGCGTCTGTTATAATTCATGATCAAATAGACGATTAAAACGGCGATGAAATATTTACTGCTAAGAATATAATTCAAATGTAGAGAAAGCGCAACAAGGAAGTTATAACAAGGAAGTTATAGGTATATGATTGACTGACTAAATACCCCATAGCAGCATTATGTCAAGAACATATTCATTTCTCATAACTGATAAACTTTAGAAATTTCTCTCTGATGACAATTTATGTAATTAAGGCGATGTTATATGAATTTGTGTTAATTTGAAAATGTTTCACGCTAAAAAATAAATCTAGTAGATTATGAATCGTATAAATACAGACACAGAAGCATAACTACTAACAGGACAAGCTCATGCTCCATTGTAAAAAAAATCCTTGGTAGTCTATAAATTTTCTAATTTACGCGTCAGATTTTATTTGCGTGTTCATAAACAAAATAAAATAATGTAAAACATAAACTTGGTAGGATGAAACTGTTAAAGTTTCGAAAAATAAATATAATGTGCAGAAACTCCATCACGTATAAATCATAATATGCGGTGTTCAACTGTTACATTACTCTATCATCTGTAAGATGGCGTTATCCTTTCAGTTAGTAATAATTTAAGATTATTTTTATATTCTTATCACTTTTCAATCCTTCTTTTAAATAGTATTTCGCAATCCTGCAAAGATGAACAATAAAAAAAATTCTTTTGCAAATTAAATTCAATCTTTTAATTATGAACCGTTTTTGATTTTTCCCCACAGTCAACAACCTGAAAAATACCGTAATTTCACATAACAAGATGTACAAAAGTACCTTAATGTTGAACACTGAAATATTTCAGTTCCAAACGATTTTGGGATGTTTTACTCTACTCGTTTGTCTACCATAATAAAGAAATTTTGTTCATATTAACTGTCAGATTAGTAAAAGCAAAGCAAAGATTACCTACGGCAATTTTCGTAGAGCCTGAATGGTTTCAGATAGTTGCTACATGGTACTGGTTAACCAGTTAAGGTGGGTTAATACATACAAAAAGATTCTCCTCTTCTAATTATAGAATTACATCTAGGAACCATCTCAGATTTATCACAGTACAGTGATGGGAAGAAGTCTTCGTTCCAAGTAAGATCAGATACTACTAAACAGTTTTTAAGGGTTCTAGCGGAAGTTTCTTTTAAGTATTTTGACCAGCAGTAAATGGTCATATATTGAATAGAGTAAGACTTGTCACAATGATCAATACAATCGATTAGAAGAATTTTGCTATGATTTCACTAATTGAACACTGTCAGTCTGCAAGACATATGCAGATACCACATACGCTAGTTACCAGAGATGGACACATTGAAAGTTGGTAGAGCTTTACAGACTACTCTATTAAATTCTAACTCGCTTTTAGAAGCTACCACTACTACAGATATTGGTATGATAAGCAGAGAGCCTATACAACTAGTATCCTGCCCTACCATAGCCTTTAATTACCAGGAACTACTTTGGCAGTCTTGGTCGTTGTAGAAAGATTGACAATTAGCCTACATTCTCTAAATCGAACCTTTTTTTGTGAAAGAGAAAGATTTTTCATAGACGAATCAGCTTTTGATATTACTTCGGCATGCCCTATCCCATTCTTCCTTTCTTTGTTCTTTGTTATTCTTGCCTCATTTCCTTTTGTCTTTAGGATCTCCGTTTCTGTCTAATTGTGTTATCGGCTGTCAGCTGTTTATTTATTTGTCTTACTGCATTATTTCTTATTTCCCCCATCTGTTATATACCATGTTTGTGCTAGTTTGTCTCTTGCCCTCACAATATATTATAAACTTTCTTACCGGTTCATCAACTTAAATCTATAGAGATAGAACCACTATCTCTGGTCATCTATTAATCTGGTATTCTAAAAACAGTTTTTTTGGTGTCCACAGTTACTCTTTAGCTGTAAGAGTTATTGTATCCAGTTTTCCAGATGTCTGAATCAACTTTGTTACTCAATATTTTTTATGCTTGCCTTTTTTGGTTTTCTAATTGCTTTTTTTAGGGCGTTCCTGCTTTTTTGTATTCGTTGTGAATCTCCATCTTCCTGCCTTCGTTCCTTATATTCTGTTTTCCTTTATACTTTTATTGTTTCAGTGTATATATTTTTATAGTAGCTTAAGTTTTCTTTGTCGTCTGTATATCAATCTTGCCCATTCGGCCAATATGCTATCTTTCCTGATTTTGTATGATGATCTCAGCTAAAGGCCTTAGCATCTAGGTCATTTCTTAATTCGCTCAGAAATTGCTTAAAATGCTTTCTTCGCACTCTTATTTTATTATTTCACACATAGATTGCCGCATCTATCTCTCTAGCTGTTTATCCACTTTGCATACTGCATTTAGTCATGTTTTTATTCAGTTCTGCCACAAGAACAAGATCCATATCAGCTATTACGCAGTTATGTCTGAGCAAATCCATCGTCCCGGTACAGAGGTGTAACTAGGGTTTCTTGCGCCTATGGTAAAATGTAAACTTGGTGCCTCTATTGCCTAGCTGATATTCTTGGTGTTCAAATTTGCTTCCCCAGTTGGCACCTACGTTACGTTCAATATAGTTCGCAACTTCTGTATATTTTTATTTTAGAAATTGGAATTTTCTGCTCCTGAATTTACTACTTATTGTTAATCATTCGTTTTTTGAAAATTATACTTGATCTGACGTATGACAAGAAGAACATATCATGTAAAGCTCAGCCTCTAATGGTCTTATTTATTAGTGACCTGTAATAAATAAAAAAGTTTCGATATTGGGCCTCTGAATAGCCATTACAGATTTAATTATGTTATCAAGTTTAATCGACTTTGCAATTGTATTAAAACAGTTTTAAATTATATAATCCAATTAACAAAAGTATTTGATTTATTTAATAGAGAGAACGGTACAAGCTTTCATCTTCATGCGAATTAATCTGAATATTCAAAAGAAATATTTTGGGGGTGATCGAACATTCTTTTTAACTGCATTTAATTATTTTTTAGTTCAATTCATCAAATTTTCTTCATTAGAGCGTATGCTATCAAGTTTTGTATTCAGATAAATTGTAAATTTAATGAGCTAGTAAGACAGTGATGATGTTTAACATTTAATATTTCATTGAAATAAACGCGATTTGCATCAAAAGTAATTAATTTGTTATGTATCTAAAATTTTCATAAGCTACATACATGATCAAAATAGGTCTGTATATTTTTATTATTTTGATAGTACACTCTTAGGCTATTTTAATATTTAAAACAAAGTGAAACGTATGTAAATTGTAAAATTTGTCGAGTTCTGCATTTGCTAAAATTACATGTTGATATAAATTTTTTATGAGATGCCGATTGCCTTATAAATTAGAAAATAGAGTGGCTTGCATAGTGTTATCAAGACTCAAAACAGCAGCATCCGTGCAATAAGCACAAAAAATATTGGTAATGAAAGAGTTAATTGAGTTTAAAATTACGCCCACCAAATTTTATGAGTATATGCATCCCACTTTCGCAATACACACGTTATACATTTTTAAATTCCTATCAAGATCGTCGGCCTTTTGGGTCAAATTACAAGTTCACCATACCTTTATGTATTTTTCATCCTTTGCAAATAGTTGAAATTATTACAATTTAACGGTCATAGCTGTTTTAGGGAATACTTCATAATTTAATTGGTAAATAGACGCACATAATGAACGTTTTCATTGATTTATAAAAGGTTTTTGTATGTTTGAACAGGCTTTTGATTTAAATAGTTACTGGTTATTGTCCTGTTTTAAAATTAGTTGTGAAAAGGTTGTTTTGTCCCGAACATGTATGTTGCGGTTTTTACTTTCCCGTAATAGGCTTTCTCCGTATCGACCTATTTAGGCCTTTTAATTTGTAGCTGTACACTTTTCTTATTTAAATAATAGTGTGGCAAAATAATTCTAGAAAGACTAATTTATTTGGTTACGATTTTAAGGATTAATCACTTGTCTGTATTTTATTTTCATGGGCGTACTTACCTGTTGTTTTCATAAAATTGTTTTCTTTGCAACCACCACCGTCTTATATTGGTTTTTTATGAGTTAACATGTAGAATTTATTATTATTTATATATAAGTAAAAATGGTGCTTTTGTCGAGTGATGCATGATTTCCAAGTTAAAAAGGTATTTCAATATCATATATTTTTAGTACTGTATGGTTAATCAAACTTGTCAAACATAACCAATAGAATTACAGCCTGTACTTCTTGCTAGTCATATCAATCTTCAATTGTACAGGGTGTCCCTAAATTGCATTAAAAGCTTCAGGTAGCCGCCTTCCTTAATCAATTGTGATGAATAAACTTCAAACGCGAACTCTCTAACGCAGTTGAGTTAGTTGTTTTGAATTCATTGTGTAACAAGAGATTTTAACTTTGTATTGGTTTCTCCGCTTGTCATTTGAGTTAAAAAATTAAATACACTTTAAAGTGTGACCGGGTGATATTTGCTTTAAGAATCTTATGGATTCCAAGGCAATTAAAAAGAAAATTACTTTGCAACAAAAAATAAAATGTCACTATGGATTTTAGAAAAGATTATTCTTATTCATAAACCAGTTTAGGTTGTTCTAATTAGTATATCATTATGGAGACAATACCCCTGGAGGTCATTTCGTATCAGTAATTACGAGGTTTACCTATAATTAATTGAAGCAAAGACTCATCAAGCTTACAAATGTAAATTAGATTGGTTGCGTGACAGTCACAGCACTAATTTTTTCTTTAGAATTGAAATTAAGATTGACTATATATTTTTTGCATTATTAGTTTTTATTTTTGTAGACGCAACTATATTATAGAGATTGATAATGATAATCATAATAAAAATTAATTTGTCTTTTGTGCAAGCTTTATACAATTAGTAGTTCAAATTACGAACAGCCTCGTATTTCTAGAAACGTTATAATTTCATAATAATATGAAGTAATTAATTTCACTATCAAAGTGTATTGTAGTCCTATGTATTCAAGATAGCACGTTACTACGTATTACAGAGACTTTTTTATTATTTTCGCAAACACAACTAAAGGGAGAAGTCGTCGTTTTGAGGGCAGTTATGATATTTTAGAAATTATTATGGAAAAGATAAAGGACTACCAAAATATTTGGAGAGCCTTTGTAAACGTTAAAGTAAATATATAGCTACATAAAGCTCTCCCTTTGAAGGAAGTACATAACAAATGTATACTAATTTAAATTGTTTCTTCTTACCGTAATACTACATATTTTAACCAATTTCTTTCATGTTGACATCTGGGTAATTACTAAGATTATTTACGTAATTGTTTGTTACATCTAATACATTTTTGTTCGTTCATTTAAAATAAATTGTAAATTCTGCGCTTAACAACGTTATATTCGTATAAAAGACTTGAATCACGACCAACTGCGGCCAAGGGAAGCCGGGACTCGGGACAAAATGATCCTCTTAGGAAAAAGTTGGGAAAAAAGTACCAGTGGCTACTAAAAGCGTAATTGCGAATTATATTTATAAGCAATAACGTCTGTACCTTTTATTTGGAAACGTTATATTTTATAAATAGATAGGAGAAGAAAAAAATAGAAGAAATCTGCAGTCTCTTTGGTTTAATAATATTGAGAATAAACAAACAAAAACAAATAAAAGAATATCGGTCTAATAAAACTTTATATTACAGATGTTTAATAAAAATTACTTTTGTTTATTTAAAATTCACGACAACTAGCAATATACTCGATATAAGATTGTAGAATTTTGTGTGTACGAGGGTTGTATAAACATTTATTGCCTTCAATATATAATGCAATTTTCCTTTTTTTAATTTTATTAATACAAAATATGTAAAGTAAAGTGTAACGATTTTGTATTGCTACATTGTTTTATTACCGTATTGAAAGAAACAAAATAATTTACCTCTGTGTATGATCAGTCAAAGCGGTCCGTAATTACGAGTCTCGAAATAATTAGAAATATCTGATTTTGGTGACATTCCTTGGAACGAGCCTTTAGTTATAGGAAACTACTACCATGAAGTTCATCTGCCGGTTTTTGGAGAAAATTATAGTTACACCCTTCACGCATTGATATGTTAAACAATGTTTCACAAAGATTGATCAAAACTTAAAGAGAACATCGAAAAACTAAGTGTAAGTTATATGGGAAAAAGCTTAGTTTTCGAGACACAGGGTGTTAAAATTCTCATACCCTTTCCCTCCCAATCTCTACCATTTATAGGGTGATAAATTACAATAACATGTAAGATAGCATACGCCTCATATCTACAGCCACACAAAAATTTACATCTTAATATTTTTGGTTCTTTTCAAGTTATTGAGAAAATGAAAGATCTCAGCATTAAACAAAGAATTGCAGGAGTTCAGAAAATACAAGAATAACCTTGGTAGAAATTTCTTTTACTTTTAATACAAATTTAATACCATGTACTTTGAAAACCAAACCAACTTTATCTAATAAGGTGCACTTATTTTTTGGTATCCTATTATCCCCTGAAATAGTCATTATAGTCTGTGACAGTAGATAGCCTACATCACAATCGTAGATTTCTATTTCTTCCCTAATTCCTCTGATGTAAAAGAAAGATGATTTGAAAATAACAGAGCAACCTTTAATCAACTGTCCTGTTTCATACTAATGCTCGGCAATTGCAGATGTAGGTATGTGATCTGCAAGAGAGTAATCAAAGTTTGTTAGTGAAAGAGTAACTTGCTTATTACGTTAATCCCTTTATTTGTAAATATCCGTTTCGAATAGTAGGTACTTCGATTCATCTAGTCACAGTATCCCCGTTCTCAAGTTCCCTTTTCTAGCAACCTCACCTTACTGGCACCGCCTATATCAGTCGCATATCCGAATACCCTGGCGTTCATATCACCCATCAGTATGACTTCTTTCCAGTAGTTACTAATGTTATCTAGAAGAGTTGTCATTAGATTTTCAAATTCATTTTTAAAGTTGATACTGGTATGGTCATTTGATGCATATATCATAGGTTGGTCAAAACTGTTCAGTTCTAGTTTTATCAATCTTTCATCTATCTCTTCATAGTTCTTTATATGTTTCCCTCTTTTTATGTACTGCTAGACCTATACGCACTTTAGCTCTTTTGTCTTTATTCACTCCGCTGTTGAATACTTCCTTTGTTTTAGAATTTAGTCCTTGTATATTCCATGTTGCTATATTCAGTATCCGTTTCCGTTTGCCCTGTCATCGACTTTCGAGGAGTCTGTTGGGAATTTCCTGCATACTTCTTTTCCAAGTGATGAGGGGCAAGTCCTTCGCCTTAATCCTCAACCTTTTTGTTTTTGTCAGAGTTCCTTCTTTCAGATGGATTGCTTTCTCTATAGCTTAGGAGTCCCATCCACCCCACCCGTTGGTCCGCGTAGACATTCCTATTGCAAAACGTCCTGGAGAGTATGGAAAGCGGGCCCTAGTGACTGTTAACGGTTTTTTCTTCATAAAATCGTCGTTCTCCTAAGTCGGAATTTCAAATAGGTTATAGAAATCGGAATTTTGATGATATAATTTCAAGAGCAGTTGGCAAGTAGTAAGCTTGAGAATCGCACTCGTGAGGTTTCAAATCTAGGATGTAGTGGCGCCCAGAAGCCTTGAAACTTGAGTTAGACTGGACACAGCGGTGATGAATGATGTTCAAGGTAGAGCGCCAGTTAAGTTCTCATCGGTTCGCATAACACCTGATACTGGTCAGCCTGTAGTAGGAATAAAACGAACTGACTGGTAATGGAATCCACCGATGGAACAAAGCGCGGTAGAACAGTAACGAATTACAATGACCTGGATAATGGTGGTTAAAAACGATATTTTGCTTTTTAGACTGTAGATGGGCTCTTCCCCACAGCGTCATTGTTTGTCAGCAGCTATAGTACTCCTTAGATGGCTTAGGTAGCACATATAGAGAGAGGGTTTGCAACCGGAGGTTCCCAAAAAATTGCTCTTTAGTAATGAATGAAAAAACGGTCGAGGCACCTTACCAATATATTTACTCTTCTGCACAATACCAACTACTGGTATGAGCTGATTTTATACACCACTTATGTTCAGTGCATTCCGAGGCAACTACTTTCATGCTTTTGTGTCCTTCACTAATTCTAAAAACGTTCCGACCTACTAGAAGAGTTAAAGTAAAAGTAACTGTTAGTAAGAAAGTTTATCGGTTTGAATAACTTAACCCATTCAACAAACCCAATCGGTTCACAAAAGGTTGATGAATATTGAGAAAACAAAAATGCATGTATCAATAATTTCCCTCTCGTTTGAATAGTAAAAAAATCATTTTTAACAGTTTGGAGAAATCAGCAAAACCAAACCGATAAGGGTGATAAAACAGATTTCATGTTTTGGTCTTATCAAGCTCTTAGACCTGGTTATACAAAGCTTTGGTAAATGCTTGATCGATTGATCAATTGATTAACCAATCAGAAGTAGTGAAATATTCAGACTTATCCAATCAATGACGTCTTAATGGCGTCTATTCTGTTTGGTGACGAAGAGAATTTAGATTTTCACGCAATTTCTTCCTTTAGATGTGAAGTGAAAGAAGAATTTCATTTTCCAGGATATTATAGCTATTTGTATTTGCCATGTTGTCGATATTTGTGTTTTTTCATGTTTTGATGATCTTACTCGAACACAAGAGTGTTTTCGTGATTAATCAATAAATTCACTGAGCCAACTAAGTGAGCTAGTAGATACTTATATGTTTTAGAATTTATTCAAAAATCAAGAAGCTAATTTTCTGGTTACAAAAAGTTTTTATTTTGGGCCCATCTTCTTTTGGTGCCAAGTTGAATCTTATGCAACTGTCTTTCAGATATGCAGTTTATCGATTTTTGAGTCCCCATGACAATGAGCCTTGAAGCAGTTGTCTCACTGGCTTAATGTCCGAGGCGACGAGTTTGTGCGGCTACTTTTAGGAAATGGTAGAAGATGCAATTGTTAATGGGTCTAATGATAGTCTTGATTTTATCTTTTCAAAGCATTTTTCTTTTCCTTTCTACGTGAAGAAGATGAGGTAATTATGTAAATTATTAATACGAGAAATTAACCTGTTACGAGTTTTTATTTTAAGGATATCACAGAGTTTTTGAGATACAGGCTGTCAAATTTTCATTTTAAATTTATTTTCTTAATATTGCAGGAAGAACGTGAGGATTTTTTCACAAAGATTTTACTTTTTGGTGTCTACTATTGTGGAGATACAGATTTCATGATGGATGCCACTATCATGAGTGGAGATGTACAGTGGTGTAGACGAACTTTATTTAGAAAATTTATATTAGAGCAAAGAGAAAGTTACCGCCTTGTTTTTTTAATGCACATTGTAAGCACGAGACTGTATCAGCAAGGAGTGTTAATAGTATACCGTTCATAAAAAAAAGTTAACAAAGAACCAGGTTTCATTTTAATGCTAAAGGTCAATTAAATTAACAAGCAAATTTCCTCGGAGCACCTGAAACCACAATTTCAACAAGACTAGTCCAACTGTGCCGCTAATGAAAGCGAGATGGCCAGGTTTTCACTTACTCAAAATTGTTGAACGTCTTAATTCGTGACTTAATTCTAATGAACTTGTTTTTAGTTCTACACTATTAATAATATTTTAAAAGCATGAAGATTTTATTTTTAATATTACTCTAAAAATCACAAAATGTAGCTTAGATTACTCTACATAAATGTTAGCACTTTATCATTTCAGTGTGATTCCTACAGCAATATTAACCGTGCTCGCTTTTAATTCTAAACAAGAATTTAAAAAATAAAATTACTAATTTTAATAAAAAGTAAAAACAAACATTTTTATGTGTGTTGTTTATTTTGAGAGGACACAGCCCTATTGATTTTCTTAGCAGCCATTACTGTTTGAACCTGAAATAAATTCAAAAAATGTTTTGTTATCAATTGTGTTTCATAGTATGGAGGGAATTTCCACTTTAATTATTTTTTTCTAAGAAGCTTTCAACAAAATTAATGCTAAATTTTCAAATTATACATGATAACACAAAAATATGTGCATCAATATATTTTTTTACCTGGTTTATTAAATTACAAGCTTCAGTTAATTGTATAATATTCTAGTTTTGTTTTTCAGAACTTCATGACTGATATCTACACAATCAAATACAAAACACAAATATTTGTTTTACCTTTATATTTAGATTTTAAAAAATTAAAATTTCAGACGGTTCTTATCGATTCTGCGTTCAGTGATAGGAGAAATTCGATAAAAGCTTTAGCGTAATCACTGCCTAATTGATTACATATTAAACCAACAGAAATAATGTTTTAGCTTGATTTCATATTCCCCAATCTTTGATGATGACAAATCCTGAAACATACTATTGACAAAATTACTGTATCACATACATCAGAAACTTCTTTAATTTACCTTTTACGTGGAAATACAAAAAGCAGATTTTTCTGGTAGACAAAGATATCTAGCGGTCCTTTAAACAATGTTTTCCACATGAAATTACTTATACCGTGATGAAAAGGGAAACCTTTTATTAGAAAGGATCGGCCTTTAAAATGTATTCACTTCTGTTGTGTTAATCGAACCAAATATTCTTAATTTTTTTTGATATAGTACAGCTTGAATCTAGTATAATAAAAGTAAGTAAAATAGTATATCTGAACTATTTCATGCCATTAAGCTATTGTATGTTTTAGATATCAAAGTCTTTTGCAAAATAAAATGAAGCATAATAATTATGTTTGACATTGGCATTTATAGTTTAGATGTCCACAATTAAATCATTACTCCAAAAAGAAAATTGTCACCATTTTAAAGTTATTTTACTTTCTGACTGAACTTCTTGAATGGCCCAAAATGTTTGTGAATTTGTATATTCAGACAAATCGGTATGTAGATTCCTCATGCTGTATTCCGTCTAAAGCCGATAACCTTTTCTCTTATTCTTTTACCTGGAATAACAACTATATTTAACTGTTTCACTGTTTTGCTTTGTGTCTGTCTTACTCTTTGAATAGTTTCGTATTAATCCTCCTAATTCAATACACATATCAAAGTCCAAAGTCATATGGACGGTTCAACTGTATTTTCTGTTACTCTCGTAACACAAGCCTGGAAAATCAAAGAAATCACAGGGAAAAACTTATTTGGACAATTATTGTAATACTTGACCACTTCTGCTTATAAAACTTTGTCCGCTAACTTACAATATGCAATGGACTTATCATTCAGGCATGGATTTGATTTTGCACATGAAGTCTTACTTTTCGGCCAGTTTAAATCTGCATGATGAACTTGCGTTTGGATTGTCAGTTTATTCTTGGAGAAATTACCTTTGTCTTAAATATTGATTTTGGGCTTTCAAGCTTTTCTACTACCCATGGTCTAATTGCAATACAATATTTGACTGTTCTTCTTCCGCCCCTAGCACTTTGATAAACAAAATATTTAGCAACTATTTATTTCTATACCATCACATCGATTGTAAATTCAGAAATGCTTGTCTATATACCCATAAGCTTCAACCTCCAACCAGTGTTACTATTCTAGGATCTGAATTGGCTAATTGAATGATAGATTCCGAGTATACAAGAATCGGGTATTAATGTCAAGAATTATTCCAGTAGCCAGACTGTCTTAGGTTAATGCAATTTTCGTAATACCAGAAACAGAAAATTCCAAAAATGAATCTGAAAGTCAAGGTATGCCAAACTAAGGTAAGTCGGTAATGGACAAGAACTAAAATTAGAAAGAACAGGAAGACAGGCAAAACAATTCAAAACCTGAATTTGCACAAATCAATAGGTAGTCAAAATTACTTTGAAACTATCATTATACCGTTTTTGAACTAACATTGGGGCATAAAAGTTGGTAAAGAGAGATGTAAACTGCATACCCAAAAGACAGAATAATGTAATAAATAGTTTTAGAAGGCACTGACATTGTCCCATCCAACATGTCAGGCTCAAAATACAAACTTTCTGCAACAAAAGCAAATCAGCTTCTTGGTTTTTTAACATATTCTGATTTTCTTAAAAATTCTAAGATGACACATACAAGCATCAACTCCATTTTACTTTTTCGTATACTTATAGCTTTCTTAGGTGGTTCATTGAATCTCCTGTTCGAGCAAGATCGTTTAAATATGAAAAAAGACAAATACTGACTGTATTCTAAGTACATATAAGGTTGTTAATTGGACATATTTCATTGACGATGACAAATCCAAATAATAAACGTCATCAAGACGTCATTGTTGTTCTGTCATCATCATAAGTAAGTCCCGTGAATCCTCTCCACTTTTTTCTATCCTGAGCCAATCTCTTCATCTAGCTATAACTCTGTTCACTCTTCACATTGTCTACCATCTTTGTTCTTCTTTTTCCCATGCTACTTGTTCCATCTACACTCCCTTCCAACAGATCTCTCATCAAACAATCCTTTCTTAAAACATGTCCTAACCTGTATTAATTATAAAATATGTCAGGTTTTAGACTGATGTCGTTTGCTCTGCCATTAAATAACATTTTTTTCACATCCTAATGAGATGTGTTTGAACTGTGATACTTTGAGGTCTTTTCAAACATAAATGTGACAGAACTAATAACTAATAAATAAATAATCTACTTTCTGGATATTTCTCAATATGTTTTCAAGTTTCAAAGCAGGAATCAAGGCGACACAAATTAAGTTCACACGAAATCTGCTTAAAATATTTTCAGATGAGATCCCTGTTGTCTCCAAGTAATCAAATGCAAATGAAGGTTTGGTGTAAAATTTAAATTAAGAGTTTGATAAGGCCAAAACATGAAATCTGATTTACTAGTTTTTAACCAATTTCTTATCGGTTTGATGATTAACACGTCAGTTGGTCAGTTGGAAAACTCAAAATGTGCAAAAAATTGCACTAGCTTTTTTTAGCAATTTTGGTCATAAAAAACCTTTTTAATAATCTCCGATCCTCTATAAATATGAAAAAACCTTATTTTGAGTATCTTTGAGGGAATTGAGATTTGACGCCAATAGACGTCCTGTCATTTTTAAAATGAAATTTTTTCTAGATATCGACATGACGCCAATAGACGTCCAAGACATTCCGAACGGCACAAGACCCTAAGGATCAATTCAAACAAAAAGGAATATTGGGTGATAATAAAGAACATCTCTTTATGATAAATAACGGCGCATATTGGTAGTTGAAACTTGGCCTTGAAGCAAACACAGCCCAAAAAAAGCTTTCATTTCTTTCGTCGTAATTGGTCGAAAACTTGTCTTGTTTTTGGTCTGTTCGTGTTTGCTAGTGACTGTCCATAATTGTTTGAGCAATTTGCTATATATTCTAGTATATGCGGCATAAATAGACATTCAAAATTGTTTTTTGGTGTGGCATTTGCTTCAATATCTATTTTGAGTCCAACACTGGTATTGTCAAATCCGAGATCTGGGATGGGCGCTTTTGTAGTTTTCTATAAAGATTCGGATTCTTCCAACATACCGTTTAGATCGTCACCCTCCTCTTGTTCTTTAGATGAGTGGCTGCTTTGTAATCCTTCTGGCCCTTCAGGCAATTCACTACTACGGGCATCTGAATTCGAAGAACCGCTTGGTACCTGGTTTCTGTCAGATTCATATTCATTGTCACTGTTATGGTACGGATCTTCCTTTTTATCGGTAGACACCTCGTTGAACATTTAGCTTAACCGCATTGCCTCCCGTTCGTAAGGATCATTAGCACTCATCTAAAAAGAATTAAACTAATAAGTCGAGAATCTATACTAAACAATCTTTGAGACCTGGAAAATAGTTTGAAGACCTATAACATAACCTTACTAAAAAAAGTAAACAGGTACTTACTTTGCGAT
This sequence comes from Ignelater luminosus, assembly GCA_011009095.1. Taxonomy (NCBI): domain Eukaryota; kingdom Metazoa; phylum Arthropoda; class Insecta; order Coleoptera; family Elateridae; genus Ignelater; species Ignelater luminosus. The sequence goes on from VTPC01090564.1 coordinate 162,922, forward strand.
AAGAACTACATTACAGTGTAGCACGTGGTGTTTTCCTGCATAAAAAGAGCACATCAGAGCCCGAACGTGATCATTGTGACACCAAAAGTGCAACCGAATGCATTTCTTGGGACGGCGTCGTGTAGAAATTGGGCGGGGCAGGTCAAAGACGTGTGGGGTTAGAATGCAAACCGCTTAACTCGTAAAAGAACTGCACTACTCTAATATAAATGGTGCTGGTTGTGGCAGTAATCATGCATCTTAAACATTATATATGGGAAATGGGACGTCGATAGTCGTTCTGCCTGTTTTTTACAATGTAACTGCTATAACGAGCACGCCACACTGGACGCCGTACGTGTTAAATCCTGAGACCAGCTCTGGAGTGCGATTATGCCTCCATCTATTTAATCCAATGCAATAGATTATGCAAGGGCCACTCTGATAAATTATACTAGTTTTTCACATTATTCCATTTAGATCGTTCTATGTTACATTTATGCAAAACGTCTCGGTTTTTGATCAATTCTACTAATTCTTATATAGACGGCATTCGATCTTCATTTATTTTGATATAGTTACATTAGTTTTTGTTTTCTATTACTTCAAACCTGAAGATGATAGCTATAGGCTACATATCAAAGGAAGACCTATATCGATACGGCTTTATATTCCCAAGATCTATTTTTAGTTTTAAAGGGGTAAGGAAGGAAACAAATGCAAAAGGCCCATTGTATAACAAAGACAAATATTTGGTTCTTTGTTATTGAATCTGAAAATCTGCTGCAGAGTATCTTAATTCTCATATGCAATATTATCTTCCCTATCCTTCTTGTTCTTCCGCTTTGATTTCTTTCTCAAATTTTAAATTTTAAAACGCATCATCATGGAAAAAAATCGTTTCAGTAGTAATTATTCGTAGAAATACCCTCAACCCCAACATCATCTATTCCAGATACACCCCTATGAAACCGAACTCAACTCTGTACAGTTTAATATAATGGTGGAGGTTCTCAAATACAGTGTTTCTGCTTGAATTCTTGGATTCCAGACAGATTTTCTGGTCTATATCTTTTCGCTGACCTTCCACCAAGGAGACAGCGCAAGGTTTCTATTAGGACCCGGTAGGATCATACGAGGGTGGTCTGAAAAGTTTCCGACCTAACAAAGATACAAGACATTTTTTCTGAAAATTTGTTTTTATTTCTCAACATAGTCTCCTTGTAACTCTACACACTTCTCCCAGCAATGCTCCCATCTCTGTAACCCGTCGCAATAGTACTCGGCATTTTTCTCTGCAAAATAATTGTTCACGAAGGTGATTCATTTGACGAAAATCTTTGTCCTCCGAGCACAATTTTTAGACGAGGGAACAAAAAGAAGTCGCTTGGGGCTAGATCTGGTGAGTAAGGCGGATGGTCAAGCAGTTCAAACCGTAATTCATGGATTTTCGCCATGGCAACCGCTGAGGTGTGAGACGGTGAAACAGGATTTTCTTTTTCTGCAAATGTGGCCGTTTTTTCGCACGTTCCGCCTTCAACTTGTCAAGTAATGATGCATAGTATGCTCCTGTAATGGTTTTTCCTTTTTGAAGATAATCGATTAAAATAACTCCATGACTATCCCAAAAAACAGTCGCCATCACTTTCCCAGCCGAATAAACAGTTTTTGCTTTTTTTGGAGCCGGTTCCCCCTTTGCAGTCCACTGTTTGGACTGTATTTTTGTTTCGGGCGTATAATGGTGTATCCAAGTTTCATCTACAGTAATTAATCGGCGCCAAAACTCGGACTTATTTTGCCTAAACTGCGCCAATAGAGCGTTGGAAATATTCATTCGAACACGTTTTTGGTCTGACGTGAGCAAACGCGGCACCCAACGCGCGGACAGCTTTCTCATGCCTAAATGTTGATTTAATATGTGACAAACACGTTCTTTTGACATGTTCATAACCTCTGCTATCTCTCTCACTTTAATTCGGCGATCGTCTAGCACCATTTGGTGAACTTTGGCGATGTTTTCGTCGGTAGTTACAGTTTTTGGACGTCCCGAACGTTCATCGTCTCCCAAGCTCTTACGGCCACGTTTAAATTCAGCAGCCCAAACTTTCACTGTGGTAAATGATGGTGCAGAGTCCCCATACACAGAATCCAACTCGTCTTTTATTTGCGAAGGCGTATTGCCTTTCAAGAACAAATATTTAATGACAGCTCGATACTCGATTTTGTCCATTTTCACAAAAAAACTCACATCAACTCACTCAAACGACTGTTACATAAAAACTGCGCGTCCAAAATGACTGAAACTTTGGTGAGTAACTGTCAACAGATGAACAACGAAATTCAGTAGCTTTTATTTACGAGTGCTGCCATCTTCACGTTGAGGTCGGAAACTTTTCAAACCACCCTCGTATACCCAAGAACTATTAAAATCGATTTGACTGTTTTCGAGATCTAGAAAATAAAAATTTTTAAACGTATGGTTTTTTGCATTTCAACTGAACACTTAAATGACGACGTGAGATTGGTGAAGGTTTCTAGAAGGCCCAAATAAAACTGCGTGGAGGAGTCTGATGATAAAATTATTCTTTAAAATCAAATCTAACCTGTTTATAAAATATGGCATTGGAAATAAAATAAACATGACTACATGTAGTCCAAATATGTTTCGATCCTATTTACTTGAATGAGAATAATTGAACATTTCGATAAATTCTAAAAATAAATTAAATACAGGTATTGTTTCTGTTTGAACATTTGTTTTGCGTTACTGTGTGTTTTGTTTAAAGAATTTTGAGGCATTCATTAAGAGCCAATTTAAAAAATGATGTTGTTTTAACAGGCTACTTGTTAAGTACGGATCTCTGCAGACAAGCTTGATTTGTTTGCTCTGTTTTATCCTTATTTGTCGCTCTATCTAAATCGTTTTGTACCAAAATAGCTTGTTACATCAAAGTGTGAGGACACTACCCCTTTTAATAACGTGTTCAGTTTACTTAGGCCTCCGATTAAAATAGAGCAGTTTTAATCTTCCACCTTTTAAAAGAGACAAGTTATGGTACGTACTCGGGATTCAAAATTGAATATCTGGAGGAGATTGCTTGAACTATTGCAGGTGTAGTTATTAAACCGTTAATTACCGATAGTTAATAACGTAGTTAATATTAACACTTTAAAACTAATTTTGAGACGGAGTGTGCGTGTGATAATATTCCAAACGCTTTAAACAAAGTTAGGAGGAACAAGAATTGAGAAAACACGAGGTATAATAATGAAAGATTAAAGTTTTAAAAGGGGCCATTTTTGTCGGCAAACTTTATATACGTGTTGTCAAAGTTGCCGCGTTCAGCACTCGTCTTATGCAGGGTTTAAATATTTATGCATTACGTACTTTTAACTGCATTAAGGTTGCAAGAAAGTGTGGCTCTAGAGAGAGAAACAACTAATAAAATATATTGTACACTTGGGAAATTAATATCAAGTGTCTTAATCCCAACCTTCTGTGTTGCAAACGGCTGCGTTATTTTTCACAGCCTGTGACCTAACATTATAACGGGCCAAGACGGCGGCGTCTTGTTAGACTCTAGGGCGTCGCGAGGACCTACGGACTGGTACTGTGTTAATTCATTTACATATAATTTTGCGAATCATTATTACGGACTATTATGTGATTACTACGTTTTCAGGTATAACAACTTCTCGTATAAATTATTTTAGCTATTACAATGGTAAATTGTTAATACCAGGAAAAATAGAACTATCGCACGTGCAGCGAGAGAATGCAGTAACGGTAGATTATATGGAATGCTGCAAATCTGCTATATGAAAGCACTTCATAAATTCGGTATGAAAGCATCTACATTTTATTATTTTTGTCATCACAAAACGAAGTTTTGAATCAGGTGGAGTGTCCCACATAAATAATTTTATTCGAAGGGGTATCCATTAAGTTTTTCATGGCATACCTACGCGTAGGTTTCTCGGCGTAAAATCAAACATAATAGCGGAGTGGACAAGATAGCGGGTAAATTATGCTCAGTTTACGTATCACAGCTCTCATGGTAGAAAAATCAGTAGAATATGATTACTCAGCGGTTTTTTAATCGGTTTCCAACCCATAAAATAAAAATTGCTAGATAGGCCGGCTTTATTTTTAGGGAAATCTGTAGCATAAAATCTATAAATTCGGTAGGATCTGTGTTACATCGTATCGTTTTTCAGCTTTTATGTGAGCGGGGTTAAATTTCGTGCCGCCAGCAGAAAAAGTTTGAAAGCCTCTGATGCATCGCATGTTGTCTATAAAATGGAAATTTCAATATTTTTACGTGCAACACTTTTCGTCAGGAAACAAGGCAACATTTATATATGCAGGAGGAACAAAATGAAATTCCTTTTAGCAGGTTATCACAATTAACACTGTCCGTGCGGACGTACCCCAATTTAAATATAAATTAAAAGCCGGTATACAGCGATATTCGGAGCTTTGGCGCAGATATGATTATATTTGGCTAATCTCGATAATAAACGAGCTTGAAAGCGTTTCGTCCAACGCAATATTGTCACCGGCGCAACGGTTAATTCATATAAAATGCATAATTTTATATGCATAACTGTTTACATATGCAACTGAGCTGAATGCGGGTATAAAACGTTTGCGCGCGAATAAACATGGTTTAGCGACGCGAGGACTCTCAACGCTCTTGAGGACCCTTACAACGACGCCGCTACCGCCGCGACGCATCTCGAGGACCACGGCGCCTTGTAGATTAGCGGTATCTTCACGTTCTTTAACCACCAAGCCGGGAAATAGCAAAGTCATGCAGACATTCACAGCCACTTACGTATTAAAAACACCGCCTCATAAATATGCATGTTTTAATTGCCTACTAAAATTAAAGCAAGGATTAGCATTTTAGCGTCTTTTGAATTAAGCAATTATTGTGATTTATTTAACAAACTTATTTTAAATTACTTTAAATAAAAGCTGTTTACATCTTTTTATTGAATAAATGTTCTGCTAGTTCACATTTGCACATAAACAAGGTAGAGATTTAGACTTTAAACTCGAAAAAATATATTTAAACAAATCTGATTATTTATTTTTGTTGGTTGTTTATTTAAAGCACGTTATACAGGCAATGTCGTAAGAGCAATAAAACATCAATTTATCTGCATATTCACATCAAACACGCCTTGTTATGTAAACTATAATAGAATTAATAATGCTGATATTATGTATGAGCTAAAACTAGTCCTGATTATATCTTGTCAAAGATTGCTCTTCTGTCAAAAGCACTGAAGTCAAAACAAAATATCACAAAGGAAGATTCACTGTTGATTTCACAGTATTGTTTTTAGCTAGCATGAGAAACTACAAACGATTCTAAATTTATCATTATTATCACTAAATAACAACTCCATTTTGTAACCAAACAAAAAGTTTTATAAATAATTTCTATTGTAGGAAGCTCCTAATTACCAAAGTTTTTACTATTTTACTGTGAGCAAGAAATTCTTTAATTAAACATCTTACAATTTAAAATGTAAAAATTATTAAAATTATACAGAGTGTTTCACAAATATTACCACTATTATTTCCAGATGATTGTGTCAACTATAAACATTTGTAGAATAGAAAATTTGATTTTATTTGAAAATGACGCATTTTTATTTAAAATTAGGAAGTCTACCGAAAGATACCAAAACATACAAGGTGTTTGAATTAAAAAATCAAATTTAATGTGATCATAGATTAAATCAAAACAGAAACCAAAGAGCCATTGCTCAATCTTAAAATAAGAGAATGAATAAACATTTTATAAGAAAATAAGGAAAAATAGCAAATAAACATGCTACTGTTCAAAGTGAAAGCTTCTGTGGAATAACAACTAATTTAATAAAGAAGACTATGAAGGGACAAGAGAGTAAAGAACTTACCATCAAATCTATGAAGAAGACCCAATGACAATTTTTTCCTCATTTAGAGAGCAATGGATCCAACCTCAACATACTAACTATGACCCCAAAATTTCCATGCAAGGTGTAAGACCGGTCAGCGTCAGCTCGTGGATTTTTTGTGTTAGTTTGACAAAATCAAAGATATCTATCTGATTTTTTGTTTCCACTTGCTGATGTCTAAGCCTGATTAAACTATAGGCTGTACCCAAGTCACCGAAGTCTAAATAGTGTAACATTAAAGTAAGATAGCAGGTAGGAGCATTCAGTGCGATTTGTGATATTTTGTTTTTGATGGCGATTAAGTAAAACATTGATGAGGCCAAGTCAAAAGTATAAAATATTTTAAGTTAATTACTTTGCTCACGTTTGTAGGCCATATAAGCAGTCGATAACCGTTCATGACTGTTTTGTTGATGGGCCCAAAATCAAAAATACAAAATATTGTTAAGTTAATTACTTCTTTCACAAACAGCGTATGAGCTTAGGAAGACCATACGTTAATGAGCAAGCCTAATGGGGACTCGTGAGTTTTCCTCTTTGATAGGAACAAGTCAGAAAGGTAAAGTATTTTAAAATTAATTACGTGGTTCACGTATAGGATTTAGGCCCAGGAAGGCTATAGATTTAAAGAGCGGTTAATAACGACTCATAAGTTTTTTCTTTTTTGTTGATGGAACCAAATAAAAAATGCAAAATATTGTTAATCACTTTGCTGAAGTATACAGGGTATAAACTCGGAAAGATTGCAGGGTAGATGCGCGGAATCAATAGCGGCTCGTGAATTCGTTTTGTTGATGGGGTTAAATCTTTATGTTGCCTATTAGAAACTAACATTAACTGTTCAATATAAACCTTCAAAATTAAAACACTACAGGGGAAGATAATTAAAACTAAACACGTAGTTAATCCCTTTTGTTTGAAAATTGGCGTAATATCAAATACTATAGGATTGAACTTATTCTTAGTTCGCAAGGAAACTAAAAATATATTTTGGAAAATTATTACCAAACTACTAGTACGCAGATACGACATCTGTAAGATGTCCACTGAAGCAAATCTTCGTTATTATTAATGAAGATTACCTCTTTGCAAACTACGTTTTTGGGCTCTTGAATTGTTCAGAAACGTAACTAGTAAGTTCTAGATTTCAAGAATCCCTAAAATAACTAAGATCTTGGTGGCCAATGCAAAGTCACTGTGTTGCTACTCTGACCTTTTCAATATTTTATGGTGTACGATCTGTGCAAATCTTGATCTATCGTTAAAATTTCTCATTCATCTCAAAATGGCATTTCTTGACAAAATCACATATACAGTGTGTTTAGCAAGGAATGGGACAGCACGATATCTCAAAAACGAATGTAGATTTTAAAATTCTGAAAACTTTGTTATAAATGTAAGGTAGGGGCACATATTTTGTGATAAAAAGTGTTTAAATTAAACGCGTCACCGCCAGGTGGCACCACCTAACCTAATTTTTTTAAATTTATTTGTAGTTGAAATCTGAATATCAGTGGTACCTGTACGTTTTGTAACAATAAAATGTATTTTAACTTAAATAATGGCACGTGCTTTAAACTAAATGTTCAAACTGTCTTCCAGCAGCTTCACGACATTTTATTGCTCGTGTAATCACAGCATGTTGAACACCTTGGAGCATTTGTTCATTAACAGTTGTTGCTGCTTCTTGTATGCGATTTATTAATTGTTCTTCATTTTCAACAAGCGTTAGATACACTGAATTTTTTAAAAGTCCCCACAAGTGGTGTCCAAGCTACGGGACTTCCACGACCAATCTACTTTTGCGGATAGTTCTCGTTAAACCATTGTCGAACTCTAGCAGCATAATGAGATGGTGCACCATCTTGCTGCACCCACATATCCCGACGGACCAACAAAGGAACATCATCCAGCAGATTATAAAAATCGTTATTTAAAAAAATTAGGTAGTTTTCAGCAGTTAACCTGTTAGGTAGTATAAAAGGACCAACCATTTTATTTCCTACCATGCCCGCCCATACGTTCACCGAAAAGCGAGCTTGAAAATTGCTTTCCTGAAAGACGTGAGGATTTTCATGTGCCCAGATGTGTTGGTTATGAACATTAAAAATACCATTTCTTGTAAAGGTAGCCTTATCCGTCCACAGCACGTTACTTACAAAAGCAGGGTTTCTTCTGTGTTGGTCTAGGAGCCATTCGCAAAAGGTCACACGTTTTTCAAAACCTGCTTCCATCAAATGCTGAACTCGATTCTTGTGATAGGGATGAAGCCCATCTTCTTTTAGGATTTTGTGGACAGTTGTTTTTGAAGCAGGCACAACTCGAGAAATAGCACGAACGCTGGTACTGGAATTGTTTTCTGCAATATTTAGAACGTCTTCTTCTAAATCGGGATTTCTGACTGCTCGCGGCCTACCTCTGTTTAAATTATGAAATGGCATAATATTTCCAGATTCTCTAAGCCTTTGGTGTGCATTCCGAATAACGTTATGATTTGGATGGCGTCTATTTGGAAAACGTTCTGCATAAAGTCTGGCAGCTTCATTATAATTTCCATTACATTGCCCAAGATACAGAATCAAGTCGGTATACTCATGTATTGCACACTCCATGACAAAACTAAAGAAAAACTAAACTATAAAACTGAAATACAAAAACTAGAATTAGTACATACCAGAAAAAAACGGGAACTGTACACAATTAGATACATCGCTGCAGGTGGTGGGTCTTGTGTCCAGCTTAGATCTACAAAATAAATGCAATCAGACGATGATATCCATAATGCAGAAAGCGAAATTCTTTGCTACTGTTTTTACGATTTCACAACAATACTTGCCAAAACTACCTATTTCACTATACAAAATTAAATTTGTTGATATGAAACATTTGACTTTTACGTTAGACAAACACAGACATCACATGGTTTTATAATCCTAGATTAGGTGATTGTAGGAACTGAGATGATCTTGTGGTATATACAGTTTAGTATAGAAAACTTCAGATTTTATAGACAGTCAAAATCAAGTTAGAATACACAAAGGAAATTTCAAATTGTGTCAATCAAAAACTCGTTACTCGCACTTGTGCTTTTAATCATTTTGCTTTGTCAGTCAAAATTTCTAAAATCCAAATTAACTTTACTGTTAGTTTAATCTATGGTATTTACTCTGTAAATTAAATAAATGAAAATACATGAACATTGATTACATTAGTACACGAACTTTCAAGCTCAAAAGGTTTTGTCGATATAATAAATGTTAATTAAAACAAAATGGAGTATTAACATTGCAGCTACCTATTGAATAAGATGAGAAGACTTACCTTTTTTGGAATGGGTTTTTTATCAACTTTATAGGAAGTTTAGAAACTCCTCATAGATTCAGATGTTCAAAAGTAACCAAAGACATTTTTTGGGTAAAGTCCTGTATCTCAATGGATTGTAGAAACCCGGTGTCACTTTTGAAATCAAATCTGGGCTACTTGAGCAGCAAGTTTCACACTAGATTAACTGAACCTCTACAGAATGTTTAATTTTGCCCAAAATTTAAAATAAAATAGAAAAAATGAGACTTTAAAGAAAGAACGAAAATATTAAAACATGAAACGTTTTAAATAACACGAAACTTACCTTCTAATTTTTATTTTTCCCCAATGTTAAACCAGAAATTTTAGTTTACACAAGCCTTTAAAAATATTTTCATTTTTTTCTCTTATTTATATGGTTTTTGTGTAACCAGTAAATGAGAATTTATTAGGAGTATTTATTAATTAAAGGATTAAAGGAACGTTAGGATCTGAAAATATGCTAAAATGTTATCAAACCATTTCCAACAAAAATGGGGAAATTGATAGTACAGGTAAATGAGCAAACAAGTTTATTTCAGTGGAAAGAAAAACGTGTGAACTAAAAGATGAAGAAGACAAGGGCTTTGCCCTAAATATAGGTTTAATGCTTACAATATTTTTCATGTGACTAATAAATAAATTAACTCCGATCTTAAAACGCAATATCCAATATTTTACGTTGTATTAAACAAAATTTTTTACTTTGAAAAAAAGTCAGGAGCATCCAGCAGCCCAAGATGAATAACAACGAAGTTATTTACATATTTATTTTAAAAATTCTTTATTAAATTCCGGAACGAAGTCATCGAAATCAATAAATGAGTTATTTTACCTATTTTATACTATAAAACGTTTTTTCTAAATAACTAGCCTCAACCAATTATAATAACAATTTTAAAAATAACTTCATTGTTTTGCACATTCGTGATTCTGTGTTAAATAAGAGAACAATGGGAGGTATTATTATACGACTTCATTTACCCAACCTTTAGTGATATCAAAAATTTCACATTCATATGGTTAGATGTTATTTAATTTTGCAGTAGAGCATATGAATTGTTTAAAAAGTCAATTAACAAGTATACCGGGAGTATGTGAAATTTATTCGTTATCTTTAACAAGGGTTAGCAGACTATTGATTTACGAAAGGGAGAAGGTATTTATATGTAGTTAGTTTGAACTAATTTTACACAAGAGGATGTGTTACAATTTAGGCAGGCGAAAATCTCAATTTTGAAAAAACTATCAATCAGTTTCAAACGCCTTCACCGGTAATGGAATTTACAAAGATATTTTGACTTCGAATTGATCGATTCTGTATCAAATTTCGTCCTTGAGTAATTTATAACAATTATAAGAGATTTCCCTTCAAATAGCATGTTAATAGATATTGTTGCCAAAGTAAGTGTGTAAACTTGGAAGGTAACTGTTTGATCTTCCTTCTCCAGGTACTCAAATACGTTGCGTCACCCATTCGATTTTATTAATTTTTTTATCTTTTTGGCATATGTGTATATCATACTTGAGTTTGTGACATTTATTTTATGTTTGTTTTACAGGTATGTATCCAATTTGAATCATATCATAACAGACATCAAACCATGGTAGATGGTAAGATTCTTTTTAATTAAAACTTATGTTAGTTTCATTGCAGAGAAAGCTTAATCGTTGATCTAACTTTGATACAAAAGATTTGGCCAAAATTAGATCAATTTGAAATGTGGTAGCATGGAATTCATTTAAGCTTATTGATACTAAATGTTTCTGTAAAATTCCTATAAAGCAAAACAAAACTTCTTTCTTTCGTGCTGTTCTTAACTTATTGTGACGGTTATCATTTTTGATTTTCCATTTAACCACTCTAACTAACTTTACTTAAGTAAGCAAGATAGAAAAACAAAACAGAACGCTAAGGCGCGCAAAGACCCTAATTATATTACAGACCATACATCGATAGTACTTAGAGTTAAGCAAACAGTATTTTGAGTTACAAGAACAAGTGAAAACGCGTGGAAAAAAGAAAAACAGAACTGAAAACTGATATTACCCATAACATTATAAGCCAAAATGTGGAACTATTTATGGCAAAGCAAAAAAAGAACTTTTGACCTATTGGTCAAGATGTCTGTTAGAAATTCCGGATAATATCTAAATCTTCGAGATAAATGTTTAACTTCAGCATTTTTACTGAAACATACTTTTCCAGAGGATACAAGTCAAGACCAAAAGAATTTTGAAAACAGCACGTAAATACCTAAGATATGGCTGCTCAAAATGGAATCAAAATTTGCAAAAGCTTCTGTTTTAATAGATTTTATTCACAGAATGAAATCCATACATAAAAAAGATTTAAAATCGGTTTCAAAATCTTCTAATTTTGGAAATCTACAATTTATTCGATTAATGAAAACAGATTAGGAATCCTACGTATACAGGGTGATTCTGAAATAAAGGGTATCCTCTTAAAGTTGGATAGCGGTGTGATAGTACATACATTTGCGATAAAAAGAGGTAGGTAAAAACTGCACAGTTTCCGAGAAAAAAACTTTTAAAATTTAATCGCTAAGCCAAGCCGGCCCTGCTCTCATACTTTTACTTAAGTAAAAATCGATAGGGGTTGACTGACCCTCCTTGTCATTGGCAGGTAGCTATTTACATATGTAAGGGTCGGAACATGTTGTCACAATCAGTCGGTCTTTGACTTTCCCGAGAGTGACAAGGTGTGAAAAAATTTAAAGTGAGCGAGATGTTTTCCACTCAAGAGTTGGCAGACATAACTTTAATGTATGGATAATGTCATTATAATGTAGAAGCGACAAAACGACTGTACGCCGATCGTTTTTCACAACGAAGACAGCCTTCGCGAAATACAATAGTGCAAACGATACAACGACTTCGTGATACAGGTAGCACCGTTGCAACATATGAAGGCCGTGGACAAGAACGAGCACCACACTTTCTTCAAGCGGAAGAAGATGTATTAGATATGATTAATGAAGATCCTACAATAAGTACCCGCGGTATCGCACGCGACGTAAACATTTCCCAAGCAACAGCGCATCGGATATTAAAGTCGTACTTATTACATCCCTATCACGTACAACGGGTTCGGCATTTAACTGAAAATGACTTTGCACCGAGACGAACATTTTGTGAGTGGTTTCGACAAAAAACAATGCAACAACAGGAATTTGTAGAGAAAGTACTGTTTACGGATGAGTGTTGTTT
>VTPC01090564.1:175528-190952 GCA_011009095.1 Ignelater luminosus
TGGCGGTTTTCTATTAATGTGTGGTGTGGCATTTTAGGAGACACATTGTTTGGACCATTTATTTTACCACAGCGGTTAAACGGAGACACGTATCTGGAATTTCTAGAAAACAGGTTGCCAGATATATGGGATGATACACCTTTAGAAACTCGTAGGCATATTTATTACATGCATGATGGAGCCCCTCCGCATACTAGCGTACGTGTGCAGGGCTATTTGAACGAAATGTTTCCCCATCGGTGGATTGGTCGCAATGATCCCGTACGCTGGCCTGCTCGTAGCCCTGACATAAATCCTCCGGACTACTTCTTGTGTGGTCACATGAAGTCTGTTGTATATCGCACGGAAGTCGAAAACGCAGCAGCCGCAGAAATTCGCAATACAGCTGGAATATTTACTCGTGTGCGTAACAGTTTTCACCGACGCATAGAGGCTTGTCTTCAGGTCGACGGTGGTCATTTTCAACATTTGTTGTAATATTTTAGTAAGTTGCCCGTCTTTCAAGTAATAAGGTGATAACATGAATGCGTAAACGTCGCGATACTCTGTTTAGTCTTTACAAGAAAACGAAAGAAGATTGAATTATGAATTATGGCCCTTTTTCGTGCGCTTTTGAATGAGATTCGCATTTCTGATATTAACAAAAGAAGCTATATTTTCGCGTTAAATAGGCAGCGGTCAGCGACCTTCATTTTACTATTGAAATATGTTTTTAGAAAAAGAAATTGGAAGTACCTAGTTGTTAGGGTAAAACCAGTGCCTTTGAAAGAAGCAGGTACCAAATATTTAATGTCCAAGAAAACGTTTTGAGGAGAAACCTTTTTATAATTGTCGCTTTTTTGGATTAAGGAGTAAACATGATCGGGGGTAAAATAAAGTTGCTGTACTTGCTTAGTTGACAGACTTACTATTTACTACTTGCTCGAGATAAAAGAAGGCAATAGCTTATGTTAAAAGTAACAGCCATTTCGCCGAAAGCATGGTAAACACACCAAACCTTTCTCGCACTTTAAACGCTTATAATAGTTTTTCTGGTTTCTACAATGCCATAAATAACCTATGGACACGTTTATAACATTTACTTTTTGATCTGTAAACGGAAAAATATTAAAAGTTTACTGTTAGTGACTTTTTTCTGTAAAATTCCGAAGAACCAAAAACTTCAATAAGCATTATGCTACATAAATAAAAATTGGTTGATTTTATGGAATTGAGTTAAATACAGAAGCGATAATTAGTAGTATCTTCCATAATGTTTTCTATTCAAATGACTAAATAATAATAAGGGATTAAAATGTTGCTTGCGAGACTGCTCGTGACATAAATTATGCTATTATCTTTTTACTGTCTTAATACATTTCAACAACCCTGCCTGTTAAACATATCACAATTTCTTTGATCTCCTCAACTTCAGATTTAAGAAGGGAAAGTTGAAAATGTCCAGGGGGTAGCTTATGATGGCATTTATCGTTCATTGTGCTACTACACCTGCGTTAGTTCAAAGAAAATAGGCATGTTTGGCAAATTTTCATTCTTGCACTACAATGGTTTTACAACAACCGTAAATCTCCTTAACTTTCACTTTTTACTCCGAAGGCGAGAATACAAAGAACACTTTCCTTTTTCTAACCAGTAACTAACATTTAATTATGTTTTTCCTAATTTAGATTATCAATAACTTTCATGTTTTAAAGAATATTAAATTGAATTTTGTTACAGAAGTTAGCGTAACGCTACCATCATCAATTCTCATGCGAACCAGGAACCATTCTAAAACTTTAAAGAGTGTATTAGTGGATTGGTTTAAAGATCTATTAAACCAAGACTCAAACCTGATCTATCTTTTATGCCAAGCAAAAACCTGGACTTAAACATCCATCTTGAAGCTTGTATTTGGCTTTGAAATGTCTAGAGTTCTTTAACGCTTTAATCTATTACTGCAGGGTTTTACTTGTAATTCGTCTCATGTTAACCTCAATCTGATTTTGCAATTGTAACAAAGTGAGGAAAGCAAACACCTAATGAAAAGCAGCTTTTCTCAGTATCTTGGTTATTAAGGCTAAAAATCTACTACTGAAATGAACAAAAGCATTTGTATGAAGTTTTGTTTTCTTGATATCTATAGAAGTTTTAAACTCAGTGTCTAGAAAGTCGTGCATTTTAGAACATAAATTTATAGATTATCTTCGACATAGAAATTTGTCGTATAAATATGTTCGTTCATTGCAATTTTCATTTTCATTTGTAAGTCGCTCCATTTCTATTATAATTTCAAATGTTGCTTTTGGTGCGTTCACCAAATATGTTTCTGACAAATGCATTGAGTTCTAAAAAAACATCTAGAGATCGTTGGGACACCCTGTATATTATATAATATGAAAAATTTTCTTTAATTTTTTCTTCTTTCTTGCTAATTCCTCAAAGTCTTTTGACGTATACAATTAATATCCTAAGGTAGAAATTAGATGCAGTTAGAAGGAACTGAGGAAACTTTCATGCGTCGGTCCTGCGACAATAATAATAATAATAATTTTCGGAACAAACCTCTTGTCGGTTTTATCGTAAAAATATATAAAATTTAATTCTAGGTTTTTCATCTCAAAATTATTACCTCAAGATCTTGCTACTGATAATCAAAATGTTCTAGAATCGTATTGAATTTTGTTCGCAATGTATAGTCTCAAGATATAGGGAAAAACGTTTTAAACGTTATAAGGGCAAAAAGAGAAATAAAAACCAAAACTCTTACGTGGTTTAACAAACGTTTGAGAATCGCTGTCCTATGGTTTAAAATGCTTTTACAATGGAAATACAAATAATATAACACCACAATAGAATATGCATAAGACAAGCTAAAGGTATCTCAGATGGAAGGGTTGCAACTTTTATAATAAAATATTCTAGATAAACCACTAGGCTATTTGAAATTTTTATAACTAGTACCTCACGTGATGGACACAGGCAGATGTCATTTAACGGAATAATTACTTGCTCAAATATTCATAAGATTTTCTAGAATGTTAGAAAACAATTGAATGCAAAATGCCGAGTAAATTGATACGTAATAATTATGTATGTTAAATATATAAACGAGATGAATAATATTTTAGATTACCCATTATACAAAAACTAGCAATCATTAAATTGTATAAAGGAAATTAGATTTTCTAAAATAAAAATTTATTATGTTAAGATTTGAGTAGGAGCAAACCGACCTACCACGGCACATGATAAAATCGAATACCGAAAATCTCCGAGATTGAATGATTCTTCAAAAAGAGGATTATGTAGTTCTAAAAATGTGTATATTTCGAAGGGATTTACCTATTTGAAGCAAGAAAACCTTATTGTTATATTTATATTAAATAAAGAAAGCTTCCAAATTTTGGTATGCATATTTTTTTACTGCATACATGTAACCAAAAGAAAAATAAAAAAGAATTATATATGGCACCTGAATTTTTTCCGCGAATGTATTTTGGAATGCATATGAATAAACAATGTAAGTAAATCTTGTTTATTTAACAAGTAGTATTCAGTTACCTTACAGTGCTTTTAGAAATTTACATACAACAATAGAATATGCCGTGCTGAAGTTTTCACGAAGAGTCAGCTTTATTTATAAAAGACAAAATAAGTACAACAGATATATGAGATTTTAAAAGGTATAATTTGTTCAAAAACATTCAAAAGAAACGCAAAAAGTAAGTAGATTGAGCATCTAACATGAAACTAGATCAATTTAACTCGCCCACGAACACGATGTAAAAATTTCTAGACAAGATAATATTAAAGAAATATTTGGAAGAGCGAAAGAATTTCTGTTAGGTGCACGACTAATAGAAAAAGGTTTCACATACGTCCAAACTGATGGGTGATGATAATTAACTACCTAAGTACGAACATCCCCATTACTGTCCTATTTGTCGTGTATTGTTTCAAAAATTAGCGTTTTTACAATTGCAAATCCAAGGAATAATTAAGCTTGTGGCTTTAAACTTAAAATTGTTTAAATTTTGACTTCTTTATTTATATTAAATTGAAACTTTCTATATACAAAATGTAGCGTAAATTCTATGGACCTAAATAAATTGAACCACGTTCTCATAAGCCTACAGTATATCTTTCATCTTTTTATCTGTAACTTGAGCTCTTTTCTCTACAACAGTTGGCCAAAAAATGTGAAGATTAGTGTCAGAACGGGAAACCTTCATCATCACGTTGTGATACACAGCTTGACAGATCCTACAAGTCTTCAATTAGAAATCTTAGGTCTTTGTTGAAACGCAAAACGTTGCAACAGAAAAAAGTGGCACACCAAAAAATCACCACCTATGCTGGCGCACAGTGGTCTGAGCCGAACATTTATGGGGACAAAAGTCAAAGAAGTAGGTAGGATGGGTGATGGTTGGTGTATAA
The DNA here is from genome assembly GCA_011009095.1 of Ignelater luminosus. Taxonomy (NCBI): domain Eukaryota; kingdom Metazoa; phylum Arthropoda; class Insecta; order Coleoptera; family Elateridae; genus Ignelater; species Ignelater luminosus. The sequence goes on from VTPC01090564.1 coordinate 179,948, forward strand.
CGGTAATTTGGGTCTCTGATTACAAATCCGCCATCAGAATTGACAAACTCAAAATGGTGAAACAAATATGGCGGACATGACAATAAAAAAATAACAGATTTTTCACATAATTGAGTGTACATGATATTTTAAAATACTTGCTTTCAAATTATAAGTGTAGAGTAAAAAAAATAAAATGGCGGAAGAAATATGGCGCACATAATTGCAAAACTTATTTTATATACTCAATAAAGAAACAATTGAATAATTAAATAACTGAACCAATATAGAAATAAACGAATAAATGCTTTTAGAGATGTTAATAGAATTATTTATTAAATCGATTTCAATATTAATAGAGATTTTACTTTGTCATTAAATTCGGATGAATTTTTAACGGGATATTTGCGCAAATATGAAGTCAAAAGGTCTGAAGATTCTAACAATCTATGAAACAAATCGAGATTGGATTCGATGCGAGGATATAATAATTAGTTAAAAGTTAAATGATTAATTCATTAAAAATGTAAGAAGATCCTTAAATTCAAATAAGTGTCAGAAATTTTATTGACAACTGTTGATATAAATCATAGCATAGTAATCTATGACCGATATTTCAGAATAAAATTTAATAGAGAATTATCATTTCAACCTCTATAATCCCGTCACTTTATACATTTACCTCTAAAAAATCCGACTGAAGATTTCCCTTCGGGATTCTCTTTATTTCGGCGTCAAAAACAATCCCTCAAAAGTCCATAAAGCCAACAGTTCTATATCTCAGAAACTATTGGTTCTACGTAAATTTTGTATAGAATCTTCTTTGTGTAGATTTAGCTCATGAACAAATTTCATAACGACCAAAATTAATGTAAAACCAATAGTTTACAAGATATCTGAGAAAAACTGATTTTCGTGACCTTTGACCTTCTGTAACTTCTGTAGCCGTCCAGTTGGCTTTATAGACTTTTGAGCGATTGTTCTTGACGCCGAATAAAGAGAATCCTGAACGAAAATCTTCAGTTGGGTTTTTTTACAGGTTTGGCCTTTTTTTTTGTATAAAGTGACTGTGTTATCTAACTTAAAATTATCAAAAATCTGAAATTTTGACACCATAGTACTTTTTATTTGTGAACCCATTAATAGAGACCATAAAAATAAAAGAGATAATTCGAGTTAAGATTATTACAATATGTATGGATGTTACATAGACACACGATTAAGCGATATTGCACCGAAAACAAAGTTTTGATGTACTATAACTTTTGAATAGGCAAGTAAAGGCAAATGAAACTTTGCATAATTTATAGATTTGTATGTGTACTTTTAGGTACCATAGACCGTATTCCATAACTAAGCCTAACAAATTGATGCGAGGCCTTAAAACACATATGCTGCAAAAAATAATGAATAATTATGACTTTATATTAAAATTACACAGTTACTATTCATAAAACTAACTATATACCCACAATTACAGACTTACCAGAGCATATCGATGCCATAATATATACAGATGGCAAACCAAAACACACTGGAAGCGAGTCTTGTCGAGTCTTGTATTTGATAACAGCGTTAAATTATTTTATCGGTCGTAACATATTTTGTAATAATGTACTTAGCAATAATATATACAACCATATTTATAAACAATTTGTAATTTTTTAATAATTATGTGCGCTATTTTGGATCCGCCATTTTGAATTTTACAATTTTAACCTTAAATTCTTAATCAGAGACCCGAATAACCTTTTTATGCACCAATCATCGCCAATTTTACTTATGTTTTTGACTTTTGTCCGCCTAGATATTCGGCTCAGACCACTGTGTGGCGTTTGGAATGTCTAGGTATCAAGTTCTCTCTATACTCCGACAGAAGAGGCTGAGAAAAAGTCCAGAAAAATGAAACATTGATCGTCTCGTCGTTTTAGAATTCATGTTGCCACTTCCAAATCCAAGCTTCTTAACAATACATCCTAGTTTTGGATTTTTTGCTAAAACTTCAGGATAACACCATCTAGAGTTCAGGTCACAGTAGTTGTTTTCAGAAGAAGAGTGTTGGTATCTAGAATTCTTTAACTATTTTGGCGCTGATTGTTAATGCTAAAGTAACTACTCATAAGGCTTCTGGTATAAACATAAACATCCTCACTAGTTTTTCAAAAAAACTCTTAAAGCACTTGCTTGATCTTCTAGCGGCTAGTTACACAAGTATTTAATATTTAGAATCTTGTTATACTGAGAAGTTTACTTACGTCAACTTTGCTGCTCATGATGCTAACCTTCCTAACGGAAACTAAAATTGTATGAAACTTCAAACCTCAAGATTCAAGTGATGCCCTTAATAGATACTTTCATAAAGTTTAAATATTCCAATGTTTACAAAAATATATTTTTTTTGTCTCTGTTTAGTGCTCCTTATAATTTATCGTTTAATTATTTTAAAAGTCTAATTTCTAAACTAATAAACTCTGTGCTTTCATTAGTAAGTGTTTGAATACATTTTCTTCAAATTTCAATAGGTTATGGCAACCAGAACTTTCCACTACGCAAGAACATTCACCGCAATCTTATTGCTAATATTTGTCAAGATGCCAAGTAACGGTGTACCATCACTACTTTTGTTCATTCAAATTTGGAAGCCCAGAAACACTATGATATTTGGAAGTTCCAAATGAAAGCGGCACTGTGCGATTGATTGCAGATTTTGGAATTGCATGATTGGATCTGATGCAGATCCTGATAAAAACCAGAGTGCACTTGCCAAAAAGTATTTGGCTGTAAAATCAATTTGTTTAGCTCATCTGAGAAAGGCAAAAGCAAAAACTAAATCGAACAAGGTATGAAGAATTTTCCTCTATAAATGAGTATGTCAGTGGAATGTTAGACATATTGTAGTCCAAGAGTTAAGTGTGAACTCAACGTTACAATCAACGATAGTGAAGCTGGGACATTAATTTTGTGTGGACTACCAGATTCTGAGGGGACTCTTGTCAATGGATTTTGTGTCACTCATACATCTATGACTAGTTTGGACATTACCACGATGCTAAGTGTACGCTTCTCAAGCTGTTGCTAATCTTTTATCTGTAAATTGCATAGAAACTAAGGGCCGTGTAATAGTTTTTAATAAGAAGAAACTTTTCTTTTCCTGTTAGTAAGTTTATTTATGAATTTTAGCTTAGATATGACATGTGAAGAGCTGGTTGATCGTCGGCTGATAGCTCCAATATATTTACCATTTTGCAGACTCAAAAGAACTCGCCAAAAACTGCTGAACCTTTTGAAAGCTGTGCAGAATTAGTCAAATAGACGAAAGATTCTCTAGTAGTTGTGAAAAAACTTGGTAGAATTGAACCGTTTAAGTATGCTCGGTATTCATTTGTTGTTTTAAACGTGATACTATATCTCAGATTATCTTTCAAGCTATACAAACAAGAACCTATATGAAAAGCAAGTTGGAAAGGTACATGCAAAGCAAACACTTCCATACATCCCAGCAAGCAGTGACATTGAATTCAATTGATTCGCCCCCTAATAATATTGACGTAATTTCTATTTCCTATTTTGCATGCAATTAAATATGATGGCTATTAAACAAAGTCTTTTACGTCCTGATATGACATTTCTTTAGCTGTGATGAGACGTAGAATATTTTCAAACCCTGTACTACTCAACGCTCAGTCACTCAGGGAACTGTCTTAAAACATCCATTTTAAAGTTTAGATTTAAGCCAGACCGGGTTTATTTTCAGAATGTTTTTGACGCTTTTTGACCAAGTGTCTAAAAAGCTGTAGATCTTACTGGATTTGGGCATAAATCTGTAGTTTTATTCTAATTTCTTCTATAGTGCACATAAAACATGACTACTTTACTTAGAGATACATATTTTATACATACCAACAGAGTATACATTCTTGATAACAAAGACGATATTGAAAAGATAGTCACGTAAGAAATTCCCCTCGGAAAATCCTTGAAATAGCTTATTAACAAGATTTTGTATTGTCAGAATAGTTGTCAATCGGAGTTTTAAAAAATTCAGATTTTTTCTTGGTCTTTGTGCAATTGCAAGACTAAGAACAAAAATTATCAGTAATTAACTTACTAGAAATTTTTCTTTTACTCAAGACATTTTCTGGATACTCAACTTCAATCTATTGGTCTTGCCGAAACTCACATTTTACTTTTTCACTGTAGGTCTAATGAAGTTTTGTAATAGTGTGAAGGTATACTACACAAAATCAACATTAATAGCAGTAGCAACATCCTAGTAACGGATTTAATAATATCGTTTTAGAAAATTAGAAGTAGTAGAAGAAGAGAGAGTGGAAGAAAGTTAAGAATAGCAAACCCGATTCTGTTCATTATCTTCTTTGCGATTGAATTGAGTGATAACGCGTTCAAACTCTGCATTGTATTTAATTGGCCTAAATTAGGAACGGGCAAATAGACTCTCAGCACCAAACTGGTTCGTATAAAAGCAAATTTATCAACAAAAACTAACTTTGTCGTTATACAAACCAATTCTGTTCTGACCTAGAGTATTTGCACAATTATTGATCGAGTTTGTTTTCTTTAAATAATTCAGTTTAAATTCATCTTTACAATGTGCCCTAGCTTAAAGTCTGAAGCTGAGTGTGAGTCTAGCCTGTCAAAGTAATATCTTAGACTGGAAAATGTTAAAAATGACAGGCTTTTCATTAATGCAGCTACAAGCTGTTTCTGAGTTTGTCCTTTAAAACTAGGTCAGTAGGTCAATATTGTGTAATCAATCTACAGTTGTACTAAAGGAATTGGTTTTTAACCCTTTCAAGCTTGAGACACCCAGTATATTCTGCATAATAGTCAGTATGTTATATATTTTCTTTTATTGAAAAAATTGATTTTTTTAAAACAATACGTCTGTTGTTAAGAACCACCAAATTAAATTACCTACATTATTAGGTAAACATTTCTTCAATAACCACTCAACCATAAATAGGAAGAAAAATATGAAAATACTACTAACGTTCAAAATTTCAGTTCACATAGAAATTGCCTTGGAAGTTACTGATATATTAAGCAAATGAAAAAATAGTAGAACATATGTTTCCATATACCTTTTCACATAAAGCAGTGACCTGAAAATTCCGAAAGTTTTCTCGAGGAGGCGTCAGCTGGGTTAATTTACAAAGTTACTGCGCATATTATTTAGTAACTTACACACATATATAATATTAATGCGATTTAAGAAAATAAAACTCGTAAAGTTTATGCAGTTAATGTTAAGATCGCTATTTTAATTGAGTTTAAGAACGGTTTTGTTGTTCTTTGTCTGTAACGGCCAATGAGAACTTAAAAACAAAGCAAAAAAACTGAAACAAAGCTTAGAGCTAAGGGACTTCTTCGGTTGGTTCACCATGTTTACCCCGATGATTAAGGAAGCAGTCCAGCAAAGATGTGGCCGCTGCTACAACAGCACCGACCAATATGCTTCTAACTAGAAACTCGCGGACGCGGAAACGACCTTAATGATTTTCCCCAGAGACGCATAAGGTCTAACATTGCTCGAGAAACAGCAGCATAACCTATTCACATTGTACACAATTACCAGAAATGTAAGCAAAAATAAATTGATATAGAGCTCTTATATGGTTTTGGAAGAAAAAGTTCAGCAGTTCTGCGTCACGATGCGTTTTGTCTAACATGCACAAATGTTGGTTCTTGGCAACTTCTTTCCCACAGGAGTAATATATTCGAAATGCATTTGGCGGAACAAATTTATAAAGCGTAAATCATATCGTTTCGTGTTAAAACATACGTAAATATTTCCGAAACGCTTCGGTGTAGGTTTACAACTTATTTATTTCCAGTCTAGATCGACGTAACACCCAGAGTTCCTTGAAAAAGTTTCCCTTCTTTAAACAAAAAACGTGTATCTCAATTAACGCAGAAATTAAAGAAGTTACGCGTAGAATTAACTTTTGTGGCGCAATTATAAAGGGAGTTTAATTAGATTGAAATATTTATAGTCGTCGGTAAAATAGTGCGAGGCTTTATTGGCATTCTGATTTAACTGTCGGGCATTTTAATTATTTTGCAATGGCATGAATTACTTTTAAATCTATCCGATTTTTGTTGTACTCCGAAATTGTTTGCTGGTTGCTTTTGTAAACTTTTTATTGAATTTGGAGAAAGCAACAATGGTTTTTACAGAACAATGCCTCCGGAGTTATTCTAGAAAATTATACATAACGAGATAAACATTTGTTTTTTGGGCGTGTTTGGAATGAGTTTTTATAATTATTTTAAATGTTAAAACAGAAATAATCGTTAGAAAATAGTTTGTTAATGGTATTAAGTTTTCTGTCAGATTAAATTTCCTTTGCTTTGCAACCTCTGTTTTGTTAATACAATTTACTTGCTTTGCAACCTCTAATATGTTAGTACATTTAATGTGTTTTACAGCCTCTGTCATGTGGGTGCAATTCACCTACTTTATAACCTCGAATATGGTGGTACGTTTTATCTAATTTTCAACCCTTACTATGTTAATATGGGGTGTGTTGTGTAAATTCGCAAAACACAAAATCACTAACTCATGTTTTAAAATCCTCCTACACTAGGCAGATATGTTTTTGTTACTTTATAATATCTACCTTCATAGCTGCTATCTGATATACGAGTTTCATTCTTACCCCTTTTGTTACCCTTTGCGAACAAAAAATATTTTTGCTGCCAAATAATTATTTTTTTCTACATTCACACTTTAGCAATTCATTATGATTTAACTATTCTTAATTGTTGTTAGTGAATTTGCTGATTTAACAACAAAAGGCGTTAGTACAGCTTCCTCAACTAATACAATAACTTGCAATTATAAAGCAAGTTTTGTTATTTAAAATTCTTATTCGGGTGAGAACGAATATAAAAGGTGTTCAGGTACGTAATATAACCATTTTGCAAGGTAAATTTAAAATTAATTATAAATTAATCTAAAAGCAAAAGTAAAACCGTTTAAATGGATTTTGTCAAATATTTTCTTTTGATTTTCTAAAGATTTTATAACTTGAATAAAACAAGAGAAAATAGGTTAACACACCATAACCCAATATCAATCTTCGCTCCGATTGAAATTGAGCGCACCTAAGGATCAAGAATGATCTTTTGTTGATCATATCCGTTTTGTATCTTGAAAATTACCAGGGTAATTTTGACGGTTACCATACAGTTTGAAAAAACTGTCTGGATCTAAATCTGCGGTAGGTAATATGAGAATCTGTGTGATCCTATATGCGAATACTACCAAGACAAATTTTTCCTATTTGCCAATGGCGGAAGAATTTCAAATCTGAGCAAAAAAAGTTCGTAGTGGTAGAACTAGGATGCCATTTGGTATGTGCACATGGTGCTTAGTGCAAAATCTGTCCGATTTTCATGTATGTTTTTTTCCCTCGTACCTTCATGACTAGAAATTAGAACGCTATATCTCGAGAATCAAAAATTGTATCAACAGGAGATTGTTTTGTTATGTAGCCTATGGTATGAAGTACAAGATACAGATTGATGTACTGATGCTTAGCGTCTACTTTATTATGGTTTTTCGGTCCGAAGACTGCCAAATTTCCATTGATTTCGTACGCTACTGATGCTCAATTATTTATTTTGCATGTAGAAAAGTAGATCCAGCTTTTATGAATCAGATTTGCTTAGAGCATTCTGGATGGTATGGGTTCAATAACGTGAAAAACTGAAAATAGTTTTTTTAGCTCTAACGCTTAAAGGAAGGGCTTTCAAACTAGAAATCTTTTATTTTCTTAAGCAATAAATTTATGAAACGCAACCGTCTCCAAATCCAAAACACAACTGCATCACAAACCTCTCAAACTACTCTTCCATATTCCTGCACACCTCACAACTATATTTTCCTTCATTTTTTATACTTAAGTGTCATTGCGTATTTTAATGAAACCTTGAAAGTCACTACAATCCGCGCTTTTGCAGCATAAAAATTTTTATAATGGTTGATACAAACTATCGATCGATTCAAATTTTTTGCGAGTTGTTATACGTATATGCTCGTTTAAAAGAAGTTATCTAGTAGCCATATTGATATAATAAAAGTTTGCAATTGTCTGATAAAGACACATAAAATTAATTTTAATAAATGGACGACAAGAAGAAAACTCTGGGAATTGCATTAAAGGCGATTAAACTGAAAGTTTTTTCCTGACACATGCTATAAGATGACTGTAAAAATTAAAAATTTGTCAAATACAAAAATAAAAAGCAGAACAGGCCAACAATAATTTTTTAATTGGAGATAACTTCAGATACGTGTAGAGAAATACTATAATGAAATAAAATAATGCCATAATTAATATAAACAAGAGATACATATATTATATTAATCCAATACAAATTATAATTTCACTCTAGAACCGGAAACTGTTTTACATAAAGAAATACACATGTTTAGAGATTAACTTTACCATAATTGTTCCTAAACTGTAGCAAAATTTCTAGAACGGGAAAGTTCTAGCAGCGCTAGATTATATAGGTCAAACAACTTTTGCCACTAATACATCTTCATTTGACAGAATGCAAATGTCATCCACTGATGAATGTAAAAATATTTCTAATAAATAAAAATTTAATTGTTGATTTTTTCATTTGTTGTTAAAGTTTAATCAGCTAAATAGATTACAGTGTAGCTAACGTCGATCTTAACTAATTATACAGTGTTGTCTGGGAAACAATAAGGATCATCAAATCCCATTAAAATCAATTAGAAAAGATCAATTTGTGGTTGATTTTATTTTTTTTAATTCATGGCTTACTAGGTTTTTGCTAAAAGAAAATATATTGGATTTTCTTTAAAACCGAATTATCTCAATAACCAATGACAATAGATAATAGAAAAGAACGGATGGGTTTTAGAGAATTTACTTCAGAATGTAATAAATCGTCTTTTGTTTTACACCAGCAGTGGAGCAATGCAATGTCTACATGTTTCTTTTACTACTACTATCCAGTGATTAAAGTTTGACATCTTTTTGCTTTACGAATCAAAAGACGACAACTTAGCTGACCCACTGTATATATATATATATATATAAATGAATCGCAAAAATGTATGAAGGCGTATCACTTCACAACGACTGAACCAAATTGGATAATTCTTTTTTTGTTGTGTTTGTTATTATCAGGAGAAGGTTTGTATAAAAGAAAATTTCCAAAAAAGTGTACGGAAAGACGTAAAAAAACATTTTTTCTCTTGTACGTCATTTCGAGTGGTTCCCGAAGTATACAATAGATGGCGCCGCCGGCAGGGTGGCGAAAGTGTCGAAGTGTATGTAAGGAAGTTTTCCCTAACTTTGCGGTAATTTGAAAAATGTAATGGTCAAAAATTCCTTTTGAATAATACAAAAATCATACTACGTGTTTATTTATTGTGATCTTTAGTCACAAAACAAGTCGTACATTACATATTTTTCCGAATGCATTCTTCTAAAGTACCAAATCAAAGAAGAATTTGAATAAAACATAAAATGTGTAGGTAATTCAAATTATGAAACTTGCAACACTTCAACATTCGGATACACTTTAATTAGCTAATGTCTCTTTCTTTTTTTTTTGTTATGGCGTAATACTCATTCGAGAGTCGGCAAACCATCGGCGCTCTTTTTGTACTGTCCAAATGGAAAAACTAAAAATGTGGTTTATTACAAAGCTTTACAATAAAGTATATAAATTCTTAAGATTTTTCTTTTATTTTAATTGTAATTTAATTTCGAAATGGAAAATTGTCTTATTTTTTTCATTAGGTACTCCAGCCGTGCGAAGCCGGGGCGGGCAGCTAGTATATATATGACCACCAAATTAATATTATTATTTCTCAAGGAGAAGAAAACAGTATATAGCGTAAACATTTGTTTACTTGCTTGTCATATGATAAAGTGCAATTGTGTTAGCAAATTTTATAAATCTGAAGTAAGGTAGTATTTGGCCAATAAAAAATACTTTTTGTTAACTTTGCCCGAATAACCAGCATGAAGTTATCAGGAATGTTCATTTTGACTAAACCAAAAAACTAGATCATTGGTATAGACTGTTAAGCTAGGCAAACCTAAAAGATTTTTTTGTTACGTAGAGAAGCTCATTATGGGCACATAAAACATTAGAAATTATCATCCAAACGCTGTTTGAAATATACACAAAATACACACTATCATTCAAAATTTTAAATACGCATCTAACTGTGAAAACCAAGTAGCCTCACCTAAATAGTTTAGACAGCAAAGAGTATAATGGGAACTATTAAAGATTAAATTGATATCTTGAGTATCCCAACATATAAGAAATTAGTTTTCTCAACTAAGATCATAGAGAAAAAGTGAACGTGTTGTACAGTTTGGACGTCAAACCTAGATGGTTTTATTAGATTTCTGCTCAAAAGTTCTTTTTTGATAATAAATTGGCCTTTATACAAGTCAATTCTGCCCTAACGGTCAAGTTTGTGGGTTTCCCATCCTATAGGATAAATATTGACATATTTTGAGGCGATCATACCAATACGCCTTGGTCCAACGTAACAGTTTCAGTAATTAATGCAATATTTCAGCAACTAAGTTTTAAGTTAACTTTATTTGAAAGTTTCAGTATTACAGTTTACTTACAAAGTACCAATTACCAATCTTACAACTAATACAAACAAATTTCTATTTAATCAACTACCGTTTGATAGCCGTGGCTCATTAATGTTTATTTTCTAAGAAATTCTTTTCCAAACTGAATACTAACTGCTAAAAAATAATAAACAAAGTCTGACTCTAACCAATTAAACCAAAAATTGTCAATTTCTTAGAAACTACGCAATTAACTTAAAAATCTAGAAACCGCTGTTGATTACATCATAGCCTATCAGCAAACATTAAAATTTGTATACAAACCCACTTACAATGAGAAATAGTCATTTCTTAATATAAACTATATCCAAACTATATATAAACTATATCTAACAATTTTTGTCTCTAAATTTCTA
>VTPC01090565.1:0-74885 GCA_011009095.1 Ignelater luminosus
AAAACTTTTATCACTTAAATTATGTGGCGCTGAGAGTTAAATTATAAACTTGATTATGATAATCCAATAACTTACAGACAAGACAAATTTATATGCAGTAGAACCGGTTCTACTAATAATTACTGGAAACAAGTGTTTAAACATTTAGAATATTTAATTACTAACAACATTTCTTTATAGAAATAATTCTAATCAATATTAGTTTTTCTGAATGTCTCCTTCAAAAGCCGACTTACTCATGTCAGACCTACCTATTTATCTGTTTTACACTAAAAATAATTCTGAGAGATTGGTTTCTACTCATGCGCAAAATTGTTTTATTTACAACATAAATTACAACCCGCAACAAGAATCTTTCGAGTTTACACGATGTCCTTTTAGATTAGTTTCAAACTGCGAACGTGTCTTTAGAAAACTTTTTTTTTATTTTCAGTCTGTTTTTTCTCTTTTTGTTGTGATAGGATTATGCTCTTTCAGTTTACAAATTTCAATCAGTAAAAAAAAATAATTTAAATTCATGGTGGCATACGTAACTAAACAAAATAATTTAAATAGAAACATTGAAAACAAAAAAGAACTCGAATATTGAAAAAGTTATTCCAAAAATGCTTGCAAAAAATGTTTATGCTATAATCTAAAAAACAGCTCGTATTCTCGTATTAATTTTTAATTAGACATAAGTTTCATCTCTTTTTCACAACCTTAAGTTATAAGTGTAACCCGAATTGCGTTTCTTGTCAACCAGCCATGTGAAGAATAAATTGGCTTTAAATGAACTATAGAAACTGGTTTCGAAATTCATTCGATCACCGGCACATATGAGGGGCGACCCATCAAGTGCTTTTATGAAGGTAAGATCATTCGCTTATATTTTCTTTCTCCTATTTTTTGTTTCTTTTTTAAATTAATGCAAATATATGGTGCATTTTATTTTTTATTCGCTTTAGCTATTTCGGTGTATAAAATAAAATTTAAATCAATAAACTACTAATAAATTACTATATGACAATAACGCAACTTTTATTCATCATTTTTCCGGTAACTATATTCTAGTTAAGAAAATGAGCCTGTAATGAAAGTGAAATCTATATGTGTATATTTGCATAGGTTATGTTATGATTTCATGTTTATAAAACCGACAATTTAAAAATTGTAAGCTTTAAAAATGGAATAACAATTTTTTATCTTAAGGTAACCTTATAAAAATCTCTTGGTCCCTTATCGCAACACAACAGACACAGAGGCCCGCTATTCCACCAAATAATCGCATCAGGGTCTCCAATCACATTATCTGACACAGGTGCCATTAAGGAACTAGTTTCAAAACTGGTTACCGATTGGTTGTCTTCTAAACAAGAATTATATAGTTCATCGAAACAGGACAAATATGTAGGAAATTTAATAAAATATCCCCCTTTTATTGGTTTTTATTTGCCCATAAAATAAAACTTTACAGTGCAACTACATGTACTAGCAAAAAATTTAATATCCTCGGCAATTGTTGAGTTCAGATTGAGATTTAGCTTTATTATTGCGAAGCGACGGTAGTAATACCGGGAATCGACTCTACATAGAGAATTTAAAGAAGTTACTTAAAGATATTCACATTTCTAAATTCTCCTTTGCATAAACTTGAAAAATGAATGCACTTGATTCGGAATTCCAGTTTTATCCTTTTAAAAGTTTAGTCCTCCATTAATTCAGAAAAGTGTTGTATCCATCCCCGAAGATTTTCTATTTTACATCTGTATAAATTAAATAACCAAGATTTATAACGGGATTCCAAAAAAAGAGGTACTTGATTACTTCAGATCTAAAAGAAAAAAGTTTTATCAAAACAAAGAGAAGTAGAATTTGAAGAATGTCTGTCAAGTAAATTTAATTCACTTTTTGCCTAGTTTGTCTTATACATAGGTGTATACCTATGAAATGAGACTTTTTTTTCAATTTTAAACGTTTATTAACAAAAAATGGTTACAAATTTAATCTTCAAAATAATAGCCATCGCTAGCGACACATTTTACCCATCTCTCAGGCAATTTGTGAATGCCGCGCCAAAAAAATTGGCCGTCTTTGGCCGCAAACCAATCATCGAGCCATTTTTTGGCTTCTTCGTGAGAATTGAAGCGCTGCTCGGAAAGTGCGTGGCCCATCGATGCAAACAAATGATAATCGGAAGGCGCCAAGTCTGGTGAGTAAGCCGCATGCACCAGCGGTTCCCAATCGTACGTCTCCACCAATTCCCGGGTCGCTCTTGTTCGATGTGGTGGTGCATTGTCATCAAGAAAAATTACTTTGTGACGCCGATCGGCATATTCTGGGCGTTTTCGGTGTATAGAGCTGTTCAAGTCGGCCAATTGTCGTTGGTAGCGTGCACCGTCAACTGTTTCACCTGGTTTTAATAGCTCGTACCAAATCATACCATGCTGATCCCAGAAAACACACAGCATTGCCTTGCGGCCGAAGCGATTTGGTTTGGCCGTTGATTTTGGCTTGTGGCCGGGCGGACCATACGATCGTTTACGCTTGGGATTGGAGAAATACACCCGTAACGATTCGATGCAAAAAAGACTTCCTTTTGAACCGGGAGAGCAGCATTTCGCAAGTGGTTTTTCGGTTCTCTTGCTGCCTTTCAGTCAGTTCATGCGGCACCCATCTTCCGACCTTTAAAATCATGCCCATGTCTTTCAAACGTTTGCAAATGGTTTTTTGGGTCACTCCCAACTGCTCTGCCATCATTTCTTGCGTTTGACCATCATCTTCATTCAACAATGCTTGCAATTCGGTGTCCTCAAACTTTTTCGGTGGCCGGCCACGTTCCTCGTTCTCCACGCTAAAATCACCACTTCGGAATTTTTCAAACCACCTGAAGCACTGTGCTCTGCTTAGAGCATGTCCACCGTAAGCTTCTATAAGCATTTGATGAGCTTGAGAAGCGTTTTTCTTCAATTGATAACAGAAAATCAACGATGTCCGCAAATCGTAGTTTGAAGGCACGAAATTCGACATTTTTAAGAGCGAAAAAAATGCGTTGTTGTATGAAACATCACAAACAATGAATTGAATATTGTTGACAGATGACAGACGAAAAAAATAAGACATTTGGGACAGTTTAAAAATACTCCTAGCGACATCTGTGGTCTAATAGCTGAAAGTCTCATTTCATAGGTATACACCTGGTAAAGTAATAACGCGTACTACTGGGGAGACACCCATTGCAGCTTTCCCAAATTAACATTAATTTGCAGACCTTTGCTATAATTCATAATTTTGAAAACCATGTAAGTAAAACCAATGGTGTGACAATAGATTCTACAGCATGTCTTCTTCGGATGTTTTTCTCTCTCTTGTAGCACTGTGTTGTTGCATTTTCTCTTCTTATAGTTTTTGAGTTTTTTTGAACAAAAGTTACCAGCAATGAAAACAAGATGTTATGGTATCTCTATCTCTTTTGGAACACCGCATCAAGCAGTGTATTTATTTACTATCTATTTTTTAAGATTGAAGGGTCCAATGCTGAAGAGATGAAAAACATTTTAAACCTTGCATAAGAGTATATTACACCTGGCAACTAGCAATGGCCTCTGCAAGCTTAAAAACTAACGTGTCTGGTTCTTGCGCAAAACGAATTTGACATTGCACACTGTGCAAGAAAAGCAATCATCTAATTTTGCCTCAAAAACGATTAATTAGTCAGAAGACAGAGATTACATTTGCTTCGAGATCTCAGAAAATGAGTAATAATAATAAAGTATTGTAAGTAATCAAGATAACAAAGAGGAAGGGGTAGCGGCAGCGGCATCCCAGTAAGCGAGTAGTGAAGCATTTGTTTAAAAAGTGGTTCTCAAACATCTTCTTTTGTAGTGTCCCCAAAATGAGTTCACTGCAGTACATAGTATATGAATAAAGGATTCCCATTCTGTCTCGGTTCTAATTTTCTAAGTAAAATATTAAGTGGTGGCCAATTTGATAAATTAGTTAAGTGCATGTAATTTAATATTTTCATTTGGTATTATAGGTTTTGTAACAATTAAAATGAGAAATGATTAACCTTTCCAGTTCCATGTTCACGATGAAGTATTTAATAAACAATTTTCGAATAATACAAAAGATCTAAATTTCTACAAACGATTTAATTACAAAGTAAACATACGGTATACAAATACACTGTTAGTGCCTAAAGACACAAGGGGAACTCCTTGAAATGTTTGCACAATACAATCATAAAAAGTATTAATATGTAATTAAAGCAACTAAACAGAAGCATACTAAATGTTTGATTACATTAATTAGGTACGTATACTACAAACATTGCTAGTTTGACATTAAATTAATTAAAAAGTAAATTCATGAAACTGAGTAAGAAAAATATTAAATTCCTTTGAAATTGTGTTGAAGTTGACATATCAAAGAAAAGAATTCAGAAAGTACTAACCTAGTGCGGGAAATACTACAGAACCCTGACCCTTGATTTCGCTTCTAATAAACTCCGCGTTTTTATGACAAATTCTTCACCATCTTTGTAACAAATAAAGAGAGAAACATAAACAACAAAAATGTTAGAGTTGCAATTTTTAGCTATAATTGAAAAATTCAGAGACATAGCAGAAAGAAAAATACAAACTTTTTTTTATAATAGTATTAATTATATATCAAGGGCGTGAAATGTACGTTTAGCATTTTTTTATTCATCATTAGATAGGAATGAATAAGAAATAACTTAAAGTTGAATTGGCACTAGAAAAGCCGTAAAATGACCTAACTATTCATTGCTGTTCAATAAAATATCTTTATCTACGACTCTTCAATAATATAGTCGTTATATGCGTAACCATAGGGATATAATCATCCTCATAAAACACTAGTGTATTATGGATTTTATTCACTGGCGGTGTTTTGTTGGTTGTCTATTTATAGATATTAACAAAACAGAAACTGTTATAATCTCAAACTATTTATTGTTAGAAAAAAAATTTGGACATCGTCTTCAGAGGATCCTTGTATTCCAGGTCTAAAACTCTCTTTGTGAAGATTGTTTACTTTCAAGAATTTGAACATCGCCTCCCTCAGGGGAATTCACCTCCAGATCTTCCTCAGAAGTGTTAGAATCGTAGATAAAGCGTCGTATTCGACTCGCACATAATGGGCATTATTCACTCGGATGATTTACACACAGCCTACATTATGTTCTCGTTGAATAATATTCTATTCTTTTGTTCTATCAATTGTCATATATCAAATACTATATCTACTCGCGTGTAATAGTGATTACTCATTCGGATGAATTACCACCCTCACTTATGGTTCGTGTGGCAAACTTCATTCTCATGAGTAATCGCTATTTTTACATGCTCATTGTATAATGTACCACGTATTATTTAACAGAAACCCCATCATGTTGTTAGTTTTTCCATTGTTGGCTGTTGATAGTTTTTGTGAACACTGATGGCGGCGAGAAGCTACTAATTGGCAGTTAGAACAGCAGTAGTGTAGTGCTGCTACTTCTGAGGTGTAAATGGTTTCGACGACAACAGCGATGGAAAATTTCTGATGCGTGCTGTGGTGGGGAACGGGATGTCGGACGACAGTATTAAAGTTTAAAAACGGTGACTGTAACTGGAGAAATAATATACTCATAATAACGCTCAACCACTCCTTCGACATTAAAGTCCGTCGGGCAGCGCTGGGGAAAAGAAAATGTGCCTACGGATGTCTACAACCTGCATACGTGAGGTGAACCCGAACTACACCTGGAACTGGTGGCTTACAGTTGGTATACTATACAGGACGACCTGCAAGGATCGAAATGTTAAGAACGAACACGACTTAAGCGAGAAGTTTCCAATCATGCATCCTTTCTCATCCTTGACCGCGTGCAGCAGCGTTCACTAAACCAACACCCAACCACATCTAGGCCAAAAAGGCATTTGCTTACATTAGCCTCTGCTGCTGCGAGACAGCAGCAGAAACAATTATGATTTGACTTTGACTTGATCGAAATGTCTATTCACAAACCTCCAACACTCCACAATCCTCTAAACCTCTTCCTCCCCGCCACAATTCTGCTTTCTGTTTCAGGTACCAGCAAGATTCAGGAGACCAACAACATGCCGAAGGTCAAGTACACGAGTGCGCCGACGAGGTGGGTTGCGGTGCACTCGTAGTATAAGTGGGAGCACTCGACGTGGTTGCCCTTACATCAGCACCGACGGAGTCGACCACACATCCCTCCTGACCCAGGCTCGACACGTCTTGAGCAAAAGTTGCAATCAACTTTCCTTTCCCATTCAGACCGCATGCATCAGAGTTCATCAACCAAACTTTCAAATTCCATCTAGGCCGAAAAGGTTAATGTCTACAGTCTACATTTGACTTGTCTTAATCGAAACGGATCGCGAAAGATTTTTACCCTTCCATGCACCACACACTAATGGCAAAAAACATGAATGTCATATTGACACTCGTGGCACATTAAAGTGTCCCATAAGAAAATGGTTTTCACTTTCTAGATGCACAGAACAATAGAATAGCTACGCCAAACCGTACTTCATTGAAGTACACTAGAAACGTGCTGTTTTTAACAAATCAATTCAAGTATAGGCGTTTCATTAAAAAAACATTTAAAAACAATGACGATTCTCTTTGCGTTCCCGGGTAGATTCCGTGAAACCTTGTTTTGGACATTCTTTACTATTCTTGTTCATTACTGAAATATTCGGGTTAAAGAAAATTAGATAGTTTTGTTCTTAGCCAATATCAAGTAAACCGTGGACTTTTCTTGAAAAACAATAGCACCAATAAACTGATCTTGAAAATAGGCTTTTCAGCTTCATATTTCTACCCTTACTAGTTTTTGATTAGTAGTAGCAGAGGTAGCAGTAACTAGTAGTTGTAATGCAAGTACCTAACACCAGCATTAAGAGTAGAAATAGAAGTAAGAATAGTAGTAGCAGTAGCAATAGTCAGTACCTAGCAGTAATAGTGGGAGTACTTACAGGAGTCTTTCTTAGTGTGTTCTACTATTTCAACCTAATAGTCAAAATAGTGGAATCAATATTAAGAAGCATTGAAATAATTACACAATGCTAGCAAAGTTGCATTTGGAACATTACCATTAAAAATAGAAATCTGACAAAGCTAAAAGAGACTGTGAAATGAACATGCATTTGGTTATGGTCTACTATATTGACTGGCAATTTAAATAGGGATCACATGTAACTTACATAGTCATAGACATTATACAATTGCACTGTGGCAGTTATCTATGCTGTTGTTCTGGAATTTTGGCTGATCACTCTTTAGTTATTTTATTGCATTATTTATTATGGATATTGGATGTTCTTAACGTAATAATAAAGCTAATGTTTGCAATTAAGCTTTTTTTTTTAATTGATTGATGAGATTGGCAGTTGAAGATATTGTAAAATCTTTTATTACCAAAGTAATCAATTTCTTGTAACTAGACTCGACTTGATGTTTTAATGGGACAGCTTCTGGCTATTGAAAGAATCTGATGACGATTGATCGAATATATTTGTAACCTTGATCTGCAGATAAATAATGTAATAGATGAAGATTTTTTCCAAAAGGATGATCTAGTTCTTAAACTGATTGGGTAGGAGGTTTGACATGTCTTGAGATTATTTGATTTGGAATATCATGCAATTTCTATAATAGAGAGTAACGAAATTACATGGGGTGAATGGTCTTGATATTTCATGGTTGTTATCCACCCACAAGAAAATGTTAGGCTGGATTGGAATTTAACTAAAGTTGAAATTAGGATTTCCTTGTAAATTCACTTTGTTGAACTTTGCTATTGTGAAATATATTGCTTTTGGCATTTCTGAGCTTTGAAAAAGGCGTGCTAAGGAATCGGCAAGAATGTTTTGATTGCCTTTGATATATTCAATTGAAAATATATTTGAGATTTCTCCTATCTCTTGGAAGATCATTATCGTTGCCTTTTCAGAAATCTGCAGTGAACTTTTAATAATAATCTAGTTTTTGCAATTGAATTGGTTTAAGATTTAAAATTGGTTGATAGAATTAGCAGTTGGAAATATTGTAGAACATTTTTTTTATCTGAACACGAGCATATGTTACAAAAATAACTAATTCGTTGTACTTAGATTATTAATTAAATGTCTGTAAGAGTGAGAATGTAATGCTGGTTATTAACAACGGTACAAGTCAAAAAAACCATAGGCAAACCAATATTGAATTCTTGTTTATTTTTTACTAATCAGTGTAATTGTCAATTTTTTTGATAAGTTTCATTAAGGTGATCTAAATATTTTTCAATTAATATTAACATTACAATATAAAATTAAGCAAATTGTAGAACTGCTTTTAGTAAGATTAAGATTGGAACTAGGCCATTATAGTATTTAAATTAAGCTGTTGCAACAGGACATTTTACTTTTTTTGTTATAAATTCTGAAGGTGCCGGGACAACACTATATTGTAGAAATGAAACGTATGAGATCCCTAGCGTAACCTCTACCAGACACATTATTTGCTGTTAGGACGGTTTTTGATAGAAATCCGCAGCAAGAAGGTCTTGATAGAAGCTTCGGTATTCTTCTATGAAAATGAAAGCCGCTTGCACGTTTAAATATGCATCTCCTAAATCCCCATTTGCTATTTACACACTATTTGCACAGTATGTAAGGAAATAGATATTTATCAAACTGACGAAAGTTCCATGACTAGTTTCATTTTAAACTAATGTATTGTTTGTAAACAAAAACCTGCAGATTTAAATAAAAAATTAGCATTGTATTTCAAAGGTACATTTAAATAAATGATTTAATATCTGAACCCACTAATAGCTTTTTTACGGTACACCGGTTAATTTCAAAATATTTACATTTCGCTAATCTGCAACAATCTAAATCAAAGCGCCAATAAAACAATATTTATTTTTATTATGTCTGTTGTTTCCAAACATGTACTCAATAAACAAAACAAAACGCGTGGGTGTCTATTTCAGACCTCTGTATGAATAAACACCCCCTCAAAAAGTTTTATAAAAAGAATAATAAAAAATGATGACCGTTTTGTACCTTTATTTTTTTACCCTCGGATTTTGTTAGCACACATGAAAAGAAAATCTCCACAAATCTGCCTATCTTGGGATAAAAAGGATCTCCAACTGTAATCCCGTAGGTATTTACCAATGCAAAAGGGAAATACATATTATTTTGAGTTTCTTTATTCCTTATTATTATGTAGATTTCTACTTAAATTATTAAAATTAGAAGAGATTCTAGATCTGGTTAGTTTTCGAGTTAAATTTTTCTCATTATGCAATCGTTCAAACTTTATGTAGTTAATCTACTTTAAAAGAGATAGAAATTAATCGGTATAAAAAGAGAAGCTTGCAAATAAATTTTATGTATTCA
The DNA here is from genome assembly GCA_011009095.1 of Ignelater luminosus. Lineage (NCBI taxonomy): Eukaryota > Metazoa > Arthropoda > Insecta > Coleoptera > Elateridae > Ignelater > Ignelater luminosus. Next base: position 9,408 of record VTPC01090565.1, read on the forward strand.
CTGACTAAAACAAACAGCATATCCAGTCTCTCGTTGCAGATTTACAAAATCTTTAATCTTGAGCTTTTTAAAATGAATTAATTAAGCTCTTAATTACATATAATTCAATCTCAAAACGAGCTTTATTACTAACAAAAACTTCTAATGACAAGCCATTTTAGTTTTACCAAAAGACAACATAAAATTTAATTATGCACGTGTAATTATGAAAAAGTTGTAAACAACTTCGTCCATCAATTAGGGTGTTAAGTGGAGCTTTTTACATACACTTGTTGCGTTCAAATCGACGTAAGCTCCGCTTTGGCGCTCGACGTATTGATTTTTCTGTGGGAGTTATACTGTTACAAGGACCTTAATGCAATGTTGCGTGGGTGTCTGTCTCAGGAAAATATTCGTTTACAGCTAAAAATAGAAAAAATTTTAATATTATGTTTTTCCTTTTTTATTATTGTTCAATGCACTTACCATACGAATTTAATTAATTATAAGTTGACACATTTCTCCTTCTTTTATGTTTTATTCGAAAATTCTTTTCTAACTAAATCGTCGAAAACTTGTAAACCTTCGATGTTATTTCGACATTAGGTGTTTTTATACGCAATTAAATTTCAAAACCATATAACTAATTGCGTAAACAAGAGCAATAACATTTCACCTTTCGAATTTATCCCTTTCATTGATACAATCATAATAAATAAGACAAAAGATCACATTGCATTACTGATAACAGAATTCAGTTTAAGATGAATTATGTAGGTATATTTATGAACCGAAAGTATTTCTTAAAAAAAAGATGTAATCGAAAGGACTAAGAAGAATACAACAAAACGAAACGGCGATTGGGTTCTATTAAATTTGTGTTAAGTGTAAGATCGAAACAAGGTCGTCAATCAAGTTTTGTCACAGAATCAATAAAAACCTATTAAACTTCTTAATAATTGTAAATGATTTATTTATTTTCTCGCCTACCACCTTTTCAATACCATTGTTCTTTCTGTTATTAGAATCTAATCTTCGTTGAAAAGCGATTTATTCTACATTGAGGCAACTACAATATTGATGATAATATAAGGTTAAATTAGTAGTAATTCGAAAATAATATTGTATAGATAATTACAATTTAATTAAACTACATATCCGCCAAAAGAATATATATAGAGTGTCCCATCTAAAATTTAATAAGAATAAGACAATATAAAGGGAAATCATACTCTTATTACCCAGTGATAACTGAAAAATTCGCTTGCTAAACCACCCCTTTGAATTTAGATTTGTTTAAGAAGATTCTTCAAAGTCAGTAGCGTGCAAAGTAAAAAACTTTTCTCATCATTGTATCTCCAGACGTTTCACACATAAATTGCGAGAGAATAAAAAAGTTTTGCCAGTAGTACACGTGTGTCTCCTGATATACGGACGACACAGACTTCGTTACGATTGTAAAAAACAAATTATGAAATCACCCATATTCAAAGATGGCGACAGTGTTGCTTCCTATATCGATTGAAAATCGTTACACACAGTAATAGGTAAAACCTTTTTATTACTGTTTTATCAAGACAACATTTTAGATAAATCAGTAAACCATTTAACTGAAAAGAAAACGTATATACCGGATGTTTCAGAAATATGTGGCGCTAGTTCTAACGTTAAACAAGCAAAATCTGGATTTATCACCAGGCTTACGATTTCACTCCACTAGTTATGTAGACAGTGCTATTCTGTAAACCAGATAAGCTTTTACAAAAGCGAGATGGCCACGCATAGAAATAAAGCGGTGCATGGTGACACAAGATCAGAGCCGGTTCAAAGCAAAGATTGTTTTTGCGCCCTTACCCTTTTGTTCTTTTTCTTTCCTATTACATTATGTTTTCGCTGCAACTTGGTCTGGTTTTTCCTCGGACTTCGAACAGGTACATAAGAAATGTTCCTCCGTTTCCACTCTAAACTAAACATGGAAGTTCCGAAATAGGCAAGCGAAAAACGGCCAGGTAACGAGAAGCGCTTAGGAAAAAAAACTTTTGTTCTAACCAATAAAATTAAAAACACATCTCTGAAGACTATAAGATGTCCACAGAAAACGAAAACAAGTTTTTCCCAAAAATTCAGAAAGTGGGCTCTTTCTTTAACACATAATCAAAACCAAATCAAATGCTTTTCTAAATTTAGTAAAGTTCAACAAGATTTGTTTCTTTCACCAACTCATAAGAATTATCAAAAAATGCTCCTTCTGTTTTTATAAACTCACAAGAGTTTCCTTCCTCTAACCAGCACAATACGTAAATACGTTCATGCTATCTAACTAGGTTCGTTTAGATGAGTTGGAAGGAATTTTCGCAAGTACTTCCATGTCAACATCTCCTCCTGGAAACCTTTCTGGAGTAGAATGGAAGCATGCAGGTATTAATTTGCCAATACGTTTTGGTGCAACAAGACAACAAGTTCATGGTCTTCAGTTTTCAGAACGTAGAAATCCAAATAATAAATAGTTTGGAGCTACTTTTTGGCTTTCGGTTTTGGTCCTTTAATTCGCATAATCAAGAAGGTTTAGCAACAATAATATCATGTGCCAAATCTCATTATGGTAGTGATTCTTCTAAACACTAAGCCAGCTAACTCCATTTCCAAATTTCTTCCACAGGTAAAACAATTGGAAAAAATCAATTAAATCATCAGTTACTTCATAATATTTCCCTCTCAGTGCTAGTAAGTTATTTATTTTATTTTATTAGAAACAGACTTAATCAATTAAGATTGAGGTAGACCATAAAATCCTGATAATCTATCGTGTTGTCTAAATTTGAATGCAATTTAAAACTTTGCTCGAAAAGCCCAATTGGTTGAACGTCGAACGAAAACAACCAACATAAAAGAAATAATCGTTTCGTAAATGTCAACTCAAAATGTTTCAGAGCCTCGAAAGATTTAACCAGCTTGAATGATTTAGAAGGATAAATGCAGATCTGAACTTTGGATCAGCACCGGCGCAAAGCATTTTGATAACCTAAGCAAGATTGTTTTTGAACCCTTGGGGGTGTCCCTAGACATAAGAGGTCTCTCTCGGGCTCCAAACCAGATTGATTACAAAATAGACGTTGTGGGGGGAGGCAGTTCTTGCGAAATACCGGCCGGGTGGCAACCCTACTTTTGCGCCCCTTAATGAATAGCGCACTTAGATTATACCTAAGATACTAAAAGCAATTTGTATTTTCTTGTGTCACTGCAGCTTTATAACTGTTTTTCTTTCTTTGGAGCGATTCATTTATTTTAAATAATCGCATCTTCTGTTACTGAATTGCATACAATATGTCTCACAGAAGGCAGAACATTAAACTGGGTATTTGCTTGTAATAACAATATCTTCTAATAGATTCAAACGATATTTGAAAATTTAAAAAATTCAGTGACAGCACATGTCATCGAACCTTTCGGTATGAACGAATGATAGCATGTTTTTAGTTGCAGTAACTAAACTTTTTTTATTGCTTACATTAGTGTTAATAGATATTGATTTTAGATTTTTCTGTACGTCGTAAATTCTTTAAATAATTACTGAAAAACTGGGTATACGGCAGCACAAAATACGACTAACAAACTGCTAAATCGCTATGCAGTTTAATGACACCGACAAAGTTCGAACAAACTTCTGCTAATCACTGGGCGAATACAATTTGCAAAACAAGTGTTTGTTCATGGGAAAACAAAAGTTTCTCTTCAAGAGAAACCGTTTGCACGTCAGCCGATATGATGGCGTAAAATAATCTTCTAGGAGAAGTTTAAAATAAGTACGTCTATAAAAGGAACATAATTTGCAGCAAGGAAACTTACGAAAAAGCAAACAAAGCAACTACCACTGCAACACAATCGCAGGAATAGCAAGAAGGATCTTTCGATAACAGCAAACAATCAAAGGTGTAGCACAACTTTTTGGTCACTTGATGTTGACAATACTACAATTTTTGAAAACATTGACGTACGAAATGCAAAGCAAACAGGCGCTTGTATTATATGAAAAGGCTTTGTTGTTATTGCTGAGTAGTCTGCCGAAAAGACAACTTATCAATTTTTTTATTTTTTCGAAAGGAATTTGCACAAAGTGTAATTAGTCACTTCATAAGTAGTGCATTTTAGTTATAATACAGTTATTAAGATTCTTATAAACAGTACAGTACAGTAAGCGTCAGCTAACACTGTTATTCGTCATAAGAAAGGACTTTTCATTTGTTGGCAAAATTCCTTTTCACTGATGGTGTCTGGATGTTTTACTCAACTTTGGACCTTGAATTTTACTTTTCTGTGACTTCATAGATCACAACACAATATAGTTTTGGAAACTCCCGAACCATAATTAATTATTGTAGTTTACACAGTGGTCCTATTTAATATTTTTAACAAACTAAAGTTCTCAACTTTTTCATTTTGTTTCCTGAAATTCTAGGAGTTTGATCAACTAGAATACTATAAAAGTGCCATCAAGTACTGTAGCTGATGTTGCAAGGAAAATATTGGGTCTAAGAAAGAGAAAAGACTGAACTATGACTCTCGTGACTAAACAATGTGTATCCAATTTGTTCACAAAATTTTGAAAACAAAAGTTTGCATTTCTTCTTCTTTGACACCCTGGATGATTTTCTACGACGGATATAAAGAGTATGCTCCATAACAAATAATTTTCGGCACGAAGTACTTCTATTGGCATATTTGGGTTACGTGTACGATCAATGATAGAAAAGCCACAGGAGATGAAATAATTGCGAGCGCTTATTGTAGGAAGGTTATGTGCAGATTGGTTACCTGAAATCAATGTGTGTTGCTGTGAGGATTCCCCTTTCACTCTATAACAGCTTCATGACAGCCTTCATGCAAGCACGCCTTGAACTGACGCGTGAAGTCTTACTTAATGAACATATCTGTCCACACTACAGTCAATGGGTCAGGTGTACAATGTACAGTAAAACCATTTTTCGTAAACTGTTTGAATCCTGCAGCAGGTATCTTCCGTTACAAATCTTCCACTTGCTGGACGTACAGTTGAGCTGACTCTGTGTAATGTAGCGTAGAAATACGGCAGCATTTATTAATCTCTAACTTGTTCTGCACGAATAAACTTACAATCGCACTAGATTATTAAACATTTTTTCGAAAGTTTCTTCGAACAACTTTAGTACAGGTGACTTGGTGACCTCCGCAGATAACTTCTTGCCAGAACATGATTCTTGGGATTTGTTCCTACAATGAGCTCCATTTCACGTAACCCAAATATTCTATTAGAAAGTTTATTGTACGCCGAAAACTATTTGTTATGGGCATGTTTGCCATGTGTTCTGCAGTCACGAAGGACTCAGAATTATAGTTCACTCTCTCTTCTTTCATTTGAGCAGCAGGTGAGCATTTCAGGCCCAGTGCTTGATTGCACTTTTATAGGATTCAAGGTGTTCAAACGCCTGGAATTCCAAGAAGTTCATACGAGAGAATTGGGAATTTTAGTATGTTCTTAAGATCATCAAATAGAATCATTGCGCAAAATTTCAGCTTTACAATAATTCCAACTTTAAACAAAATTGCTGGACTAAGAAAGCAATCTTAGAATTTAATATAAGTAGACTTGTTTTTATATAAGCCGAAATTGTAAAGAAATACTTTTGTAAAATATACTTTGCATTACATAAATGCGTCTACAAAAAGTAACTAAGTTCTAGCTCAAAGTCATCTAACAAAAACTAATGTCGTTAGACATTTTCTGTAAACTACTTTATACTGTACAACTTAATGTGAGTTTTTAGACGTTATTAACGCCAACGTTATTCACAAAGGTCGTTCTTATGTTCAGCTATATGAGAAAGGCTGAAGTATAGATTTTATATTTAAGCCTAGAGAAGGGTTGTTTTAAGTTCTTCCTAAGCGGTAAATTGAGCGATGCTGTAATACATATAATGCCGTACTTCAATTACTCGCTTTCTGTTGTTCATTACTGATTTTGCAAGGCCGTAATGTCTAAACCGAATTCTTACAAATATGCAAATTAAACATTTCTCTTTCAATATAATGTATTCCAGACCCTGAGGGATTTTACTTGGAAGTTTTGTATTTGAAAGTTTCTTTCTTAAGAAAACCTTTTAAATTAACTATAATAGTTATTCATTATTATTCTATTTATAGTTTATTAAAGCAGTCATTACATTATTAAAATTGAAGTTATATTTTGGAAACATGCACTGCACGTATTTATTTCACCATTAGGAATTTATTAAGTATAACACGAGAAAATAATAAAACTTAAAAGAATTTCACATGACAGTACTACATTCTTATTTTGATGTTAATTTTATTTTCCTACGACTACATGAGAAAGCGACTAATTTTACACAATTAAGTAGGCGCGAAAATTGACAATTTCATTCTTGTAACCCCGAAACAAAAAGTAGTGTGTTAGATTTTAGTATCTCATGAATGTGAGTTAAGACATCGCCTCGTTTATTAGTCCAGTCAACGAAGGGATTATACAGGACATGGAAAGGGGGAGAATTTTTCTCTTGAGGAATGTGTCTCCGCCCCTAGCCTTGCCGCTTCAGGGGGGAGGGGGCTGGAAAAGTCCCTGTTTTTGGTTTCTTGCTTATAACTCGGAAACGGTGCGTTGTACAGTAAACAGTATTCCATACAAAATAAAAGATAATTAAATTTTCTACAAGACTGTTTATACTCATTTTCTTTCTGTATGTTATAGTTTCCGAAATATTCGCCAGCGAAGATCAATAATTTTCGAAAAACTTTTTTTTGTCTCACATTTTTCGTCAAACTTGTCCTTCTAACTTCTCAGCCTTATGCTTTACAGAAACGTCGTCAGATAGAAACTTGTAGAGCATTCAGTCCCTTTTAGAAATATGTAACAGTTACTAATTTATTTTCTACAGGTCAAAGGTTGCAGCAATTTGAAGGTTTTGGATACATTTCGTGATTTCCCAAGAAAAGTCAATAAATGCCCAAAAGGAGGTTGTAGAGGAATTCTTCTATTGAGGAATATGTTGCGGCTAGTAAGGAGGCAAAGATACTAAAAGTTCCCGCATCTAGCTCTACCGCTTTAGGGGGGGGGGAATGGAAAGGTCCCTTTTGTCAGTTTTTCGCTTATAATTTGAAAATGGTGCGTCGTACGGAGAAAAGTGATCTTTACAAAATACAAGATAGTTAAATTTCCTACAAGAATGTTTATATTTATTGTCTTCCTATGTTTTATAGTTTCCGAGATATTCACCAGCGCAAATCGATAATCTTTGACCAACTTTTTTTGCCTCACATTTTTCATCGAAGTTGTCCTTCTAACTCCTGAACCTTATGTTTTCGGAAAAGTCGTCAGACAGGAAGTTGTAGAGCATTACATTTCCTTCAGAAATATATATATATATATATACTTATCCGAAAACTTCAAACTGCTGTAACTTCTGACCTGTCGAAGATAAATCAAGAAATATACATATTTCTAAAGGAAATGTAATGCTCTACAACTTCCTATCTAACGACTTTTTTGAAAACATAAGCCTGAGGAGATAGAAGGACAAGTTTGACGAAAAATGTAAGGCAAAAAAAGGTTTTTCGAAAATTATTGATCTTCGCTGGCGAATATCTCGGAAACTATAACATATAGAAATAAAATGAGTACAAACAGTCTTGTAGAAAATTTAATTATCTTTTATTGTGTAGGGAATTTTTTTCACCGTCCGACGCACCATTTCCGAGTTATAAGCAAAAAACTAACAAAAGGGATCTTTCCACCTCCCTCCCTGAAGCAGTAGGTCTAAAATCGGAGACTTTTAGTATCTTTGCCTCCTTACTACCTGCAACATATCCCTCAAAAGAAGAATTCCTCTACAACCTTCTTTTGGGCATTCACTGATTTTTTTGTGAAATTACGAAATATATCCAAAAACTTCAAATTGCTGTAACCTCTTACCTGTAGAAGATAAATTAGTAACTGTTACATATTTCTAAAAGGGACTGAATGCTTCACAACTTTTTGTCTGACGACTTTTCTGTAGAACATAAGGCTGAGAAGTTAGAAGGACAAGTTTGACGAAAAATATGAGGCAAAAAAAAGTTTTTCGAAAATTATTGATCTTCGCTGGCAAATATCTCGGAAACTATAACATATAGAAAGAAAAACAGTCTTGTAGAAAATTTAATTATCTTTTATTTTGTATAGAATACTGTTTACCGTACAACGCACAGTTTCCGAGTTGTAAGCAAGAAACCGAAAACAAGGACCTTTCCACCTCCGTCCCCCCCCCCCCCTTGAAGCTGCATGGCTAGGGGAGAGAACTTTTAGTAACTTTGCCTCCTAACTACCTCCAACACATTCCTCAAGAGAAAAATTCCCCCCCCATTGCCTGTCCTCTACAATCAGCTTTTGGGCATTCATTGACTAGACTATAGACTTAAATGGTAGATTTCAAAGTTTAAAATTGCTTGAATTGTTTACCTAAAATAATTTTAGATTAAAGTGTATTCAGATGTAATAACGTAAAAATCTAATTTTTATTTAGAAAAAAAATGACTTTTGTCAAAACTTTTATTTTTATACTGCTTGCAACCTAAACAAAATATGTAAGGTTAAGACGCTGAAAGCAATTATTAAGTCAAAAAAACTAATATGTTGATAAATTCGTGTTTGTAAAATGTCTTTCACAATAACCTGTTTCCACAATTTTGGAAAAGCTTACATTTCTAGAACGATAATTACATTATAATAATCTTGCCATTTCGTTTCATTACATTTGACATCTGTCAAAATAAAAAGAAGAGAATTTTTAAATTTAAAAACATCTGGGAATGCAAAGCATAACCACATGGAACTCCGTTTTGTTACTTCTTTTCAAACTTCGGCAGCCATTTTGACCAAGTCCCCGAGGTGATACCAAAAAACTAAAAGTATACGTTTCTTTCATTTTCAACGAACTCCGAAGGAGTCGTTACTGAATTTGCGAAGTCTGTCTGTCTGTATGTCTGTTCGCATTTTTTGTCAAATTTTGAAATTTTAACATGACCGTTTTCCCGCTAAGGATTTGTGCAAGTTTCTCCTACTTGGTCGATTTGTTAAAGGCACCTTGATACAATTCTGTTTTACATGACATAAAAAATCTTTGAGTTTGGCTAATGCAAGATTATTCTCTGTTTAATTTCAGCAGGTAAAAGAATTCATTTTTACCAACTTGAGATTACTAGATATTATATGTAGTTCAATTGAAATTCGCCAGGAAAGATTATTTTTAAGAAACGTTTCACAGTTTTCATTGTAAAATAAAAATTTGAAATTTGTCCATTCCCGAACTATTGAATTACTCAATTAAATTTAATAAACCCTATAAAAGCAAGATTTAACATAGCTAACAAGCTTACTAATAGATTCATTCCTAAGGTCGTCCTTTTTTTTGTGATTTTTCTATTAAATGGATTTTAATTTTTCCCAACTTGGTTAATACGCATACTTGAATTCTTTCTGTTGTTCCAAATCTAGTTTAGGCTGTCTTGACAGTATTCGAACCTGAAACTAAAAATCTTCTTTTATGATTGAAATTTGCGAACTTAATCGTTAGTTAAAACTAAATTTTATAAGGGATGCCTAAAACTCGTGTGTCCATTTTAATGTTCTAATATCTAATCACAAATGTATTACCGGAAGATGTTTAACACCTTTAGCGCCTGTGACCAATCGTGCGTGCGCCGCTAAAGCATATGTCTACATCTTGACTATTCTGGAAGGGATGCAGAGAGTATTAAGAATTTAAATAAAAGCATACCTACATTATCTAAGTTTTGTGTTCACCGTTTTCTATTTTACAATAATAGTATGGTCAGTTTTCTGTAAGTTTTAGATACTATCGTTAATTTATTTCTCATTACAAAAACATTAAATAAAATCATACAAAATACTAATAACAAAAAATATTTCTTTCCATCACATTAATAAATACACATCAATTATAAAGCAATGAAACTGTCCATAAAAAAGGTTATTCAAGTTTAAATGTAGATTACCATCATTACAATACACAAATAAATTTGAGATTTAAGCATTCCAATTTACCATCCCCACGTTAATGTAAAATAACAAATGTATTCCTAAAATCTGTGTTATTTAGTATAAAGTATCTTTTATTCTATCTTGTCAAATAAATTTTCATAGCCCGAACAGAGTTTCAGAGAGGTTGAAAACTCTCTAAACACAAACGCTCAAAAACCCAATAGACGTGGGCGTACCTTCCTCCTCATTACGGATTATTCTGTTAACGTCAAAGCTGCTCAGTCAGCCTTCCTTTTATTAATCATTTTCTGCATGCAGTTTAACCCTGCATTCATAGTGTTATTATGTGCCAAAGCCTTAAGCAAACGTGTTAATTGTTTAGAGCTTAATTAGATTTTGCGGCATAGCTGTCGTGTTCCTCAACATTGATTGAAACACATTTAATTTTCCCGAATAATAATAGTGATAATAATAATAAAGATACCTTGAGTCTAAATTTCAGTTGTCATTAAGTTTCACTGTTGTCTCTTACTCGAGAAGGAGGAAATAATAGAAATAAACTCTATCTTCTACATTACAATAATAATAATAATAACGACTCTGTAATAAAAGCCTTGAAATTAATACCATTCTTTCGAGTTTAACTTTTTCAAAGATTAAAATTTGATATGCATATTAATTTTCAGATTATGTTAAGCTTTTAAGCTACTAAAGCTTTATTGATGTTTGTCGGTGGAAATTTTTCCGCGAAATATCCCTCAATATTAACGATTCTCGTTATTGTACTACAGGATAGCCAAATATTCTGATTTATGAAGGTTTTGTTTAACGATAAACATCGTGTATTACAAAATTTTACATGTTCATAACACAAATTCTCATTCTAACAGAACATTCAGATATCCTAATGAAAATTCTTTTCTCTTCCGTTTTTAAGAATGAAAAATGCAGGCGGAGTTTGCAATACGAGGAGGTAGATAATAAAAATGACTTTTTTTATTTAAAAAAAACAAGGAAATACATATAAAGAACTTTTTACTAATAATTTAAACTAGAATATAATAAATCTTATTTTACATCTGATAAAACTTATTTATTATTGTTTTCATACATAATAACTTCTTTTGGAGAATTTTGTTTTGTTACTTTTAACAGTGTTACCTTTTATAGCAAAATTCAATTCTGCATCTTTGTAATTGGAAGATGTGAAGATGAAGAAAAAATCAAGGTGTTATAATTAGCACCCTCTAATAGCAGAAGCAAACTAGGTATTTATAGGTATGTGCACGTAGAAAATATGAAGAGTACTACGTCTCTTATGTTTCTTACAACTATAGATTAATGAATTGTAGAAAGCAAGGTTGTCATGCGTGAATTTGATTTTTTTCTTTCTGTCCTTTCTTCTTTCAGAAATAATAACAGTAATAAATAAATTCAGTCATTGCATTAGTTACATGCTAATCAAATATCTCGACAGGCAAACAGATTCAAGAAGGCATGAAATCGTTAATTTGAAATTATCATTACTATGGATATTAGTCCAGTCAATGAATGCCCAAAAGCAGATTGTAGAGGACATGGAATGAGTGAGGATTTTTCCCTTGAGGAATGGGTTCGGGGTAGTTAGCAGACAAAGATACTAAAAGTCCCCGCCCCTAGCCTAGCCGTTTCATGTGGGGAGGGGGTGGAAAGGTCCTGTATTCGGTTTCTTGCTTATAACTCGGAAATGGTGCGTCGTACGGTAAGAAGTATTCTCTACAAAATAAAAGATAATTAAATCACCTACAAGACTCTCTATATTCATTTTCGATAAATTTCAAAAAACTTTTTTTTGCATCACATTTTTCGTCAAACTTGTCCTTCCAACTCCTCAGCCTTATGTTTTACAGAAAACTCGTCAGACAGGAAATTGTAGAGCATTTAGTCTTCTCTCTAAATATGTAATAGTTACTAATTTATCTTCTATAGGTCAGAGGTTACAGCAATTTGAAGTTTTTGGATACATTCTTCACTTAGGGAATAATGTGCGGGTAGTAATGAGGCAAAGATACTAAAAGTTTCCGCTTCTAGCCCTGCTGCTTTAGGGGGTGGTGGTGGAAAAATCCCATTTGTCGGTGAAAAGTATTCTTTACAAAATAAAAGATAATGAGATTTCCTACAAGAATGTTTATATTTATTTTCTTCCTACGTGTTATAGTTTCCGAGATATTCGCCAGCGCAAATCGATAATTTTTGAAAAACTTTTTTCGCCTCACATTTTTTGTCGAATTTGTCCTTCTAACTCCTCAGCCTTATGTTTTCGAAAAAGTCGTCAGACAGAAAGTTGTAAAGCATTAAAGTTCCTTCAGAAATATGTATATTTACTAATTTATCTTCGACAGGTCAGTAGTTACAGCAATTTGAAGTTTTCGGATAAAATTTGTGATTTCTTAAGAAAACTATACTTTCGTTGTTATTGTTATTTATGTATTAAGAAACTGAAATTTGCCATGGCCAGGTAAGATTTTTTTTAAATTGCAGTTAAATGCCAACTTTCCCAATAGATGGATAAGGCGAAACGGGCCGATAATATAGCCTGCTCGATTACCAGATTTAGCGCTCTTAAGTTATTATGTCTGGGGGCCATCACTATTTAATAGTCCAATCAAACCAGTGTAGTTCAATGTAGATTCAATGCACTTAATAGTCCAATTTTGACGATTGCAATAAAACGTAGAGTTCAACGCAAACTAATACGGACCTGCAACAGGCAAAAATCACAAAATTAACGGTTGAAAATGCAAAAATCAACGCCACTAACGGTTATAAAGCCAAACCTACAACCAATAATGTGTTATCAAGTGTTTGCTTTTGTGTGACCAAACGGTTCCTTTCTATTCAAGTCGCCTGTTAGTCCTAAGAATCTGCAGGTAGTTAGAGGTGTGATATGTCATTTTAAAGAGTAAAGAACAAGGATGTTTCTAAAAATGCTTGAACATAATTATACACATTGAATTTTTCTCTTTTATAGCCTTATAAAGTAAAAGTTAAATTTTAGAGTCATATTTTTTTAACTTTCTCCGGGTCTAACTTCTTTAATCACTTGTAGAAGTGGATGGAAATGACTAAAATTGATATAGTAGCTATGAAAGATTATAAAATTATCATTACCTTCAAATTAAAAATTTTCAATAGTGCGGTGTTCACATTTAAATGGGTAAATACGTCTAATTGGGTGAAATTATGAAAAATGACAATATCTCAAAAACCGTGACACTTTGTATAATAGTATATTAGGTTAGATAAGTTCCGAATCATGTCTTCTACCACCCCTTTTTGGATATACGGCGGTGAACCAAACACCCTGTATATTAGAATTCACTTATAGAAACAACCAATACCATACTGCAATGCACAAATAAACGCGGAACAGTATAGTAAACGTCTCGCTCTTTAAGTAGAACGTCTGCGATTTTCTATTTCTATAAAAACAAACGGTAGAAACATTAATTCAGTTTACACAAATAAATCTGTTGGAATCTAAATTACTTACAAACAATGAATACAGAGCCTACCAGAAATACTAAGTCTAATTTGCCATAGGTTTTGACTTAAGAAGATATGACGAATTTTAAAGTTTCTGAATTCAGCAGACGCGGAGAAAGATTCTCTTTTAATTGATACTTCTACAATTCTTGTATGTTAATATGAAGTGCAGGAATTGCAAAGAAACGTAAATTTCACAGCTATGTTTTACTGCAACAGACGACACCCTGTATATACAATATATTCCTTTTGAAGACGCATCATAAGGATTTCTTGCGTAAAATCTTTAATTTTGAATTTTATCTCTATTATGCATCTTAGAAAGAAATATTTATTAATAAAAGTTGTTAAGAATTAAATTCTGCACGTAATGAGTTCAAAGTTTTTGTTAAAGATGTACTGCACGTACAATATTTGACAAAACTATTAAAGAAAACCTGAACTTTTAAATATTTATATTTGTGTAATAAAACTTTCTGACACTGAATATCCCACTGCATAAAACAAACTCGTAGAATATTTATTGCACGCGTGCAAATATTGATATATCTCAACAAAACGAGCATTAAATACGTAAAAATGAATTTATATTTTGGCATCCAGTGTTGATAATACTGGTCAACAAATTTAAAGTTTTATTTTTTCTCTCCAGCAAAAATACTTGTACGTAATACAATGAACTATGCCAATTTCCAAGATTAATCTACAAAAGCTGTATGACGTAATAGTTTTGAGAGAATTTATCTCAGATAAGGTATTTCTATTGTAAGGAAAACAACGTATAAAAAACGAAAAATTGAAAAACTAACGAAACTATGATATTTGACGTTTAACCACTTTACACAATTGTAAACAGTATTTATCAATAATCAGCCAACAAAAATTTTCATTCCACTTCCTTTGATATTGCTTCTCCATGCTTTCTATTATACAGAATAAGAATCCAAAATTTGTTTAAAGTTTAGACATTAGAACCACTCTCAACAATCACTATAGCGTGTTCGACTGATTGCTCTAGAATTCTCTGAGAGTATCTCTGTCATTCTTCAATACATGACACATACGTATACTCTCAGAACACTCTAGAGCATCAGTCGAGGACACTATTAGTCAAATTAATACTCACTACTTTAACAGACAGGAAGAACTAAACTGAGAAAATCCTACGACGTAACATGACAGAAAGTAAACATAGTCAATTGTTTTTGGCAATATCGAAACAACTGTGATTTAACTGCCAACTAACTTATGCTATTTGGTTAATTTTAATTTCATTGTTTACTAATCTATACAACATCTGGGAATGCAAAGCATAACCCCAACGAACTCCATTTTGTTACTTTTTTCAAATTTTGGCGGCTGTTTTGGCCATGTTCCTGAAGAGATATCAAAAAACGAAGACACCACGGGGTCTTTAGTTTTTGATGTAAAATTCAAATCTGAAGTCAAAATTTCAAAATTCAAAACAAATTCGGACAGACAGACAGACAGAGAGACTTCACAAATTCAATGACGACTCCTTTCGGAATTCGTTGAAAAATAGTAGTAGTAACCCGTATTTGTTTACGTATTGTTTTTTTTATTATAGAATTCAGACTAGGCTTTGATTCTATAACATTTTACAGTGTATGACAAAGATACAGCAAATTCAAGTTTACAACCTAGAAACCCAAAATCAGTTGACAATTCATCTTTATTTAAAACAATGACAGAAATGACAGACCTCTAACCTATAAATATGTAACTTAGTGAACTGTTACAAAAATATCATGGCAACGCCTACTCTGAATTCTATAATATAAAACGTACTATAGTTGTTATTATACCCTCTCCACGTTGTTATTATATGTATATGACACCTAGCCATGGAAAGTCTGAGTATGTAAATGAGATGCAAATTCGTGTAAATGAGACTTTTTACGTCGAAACGTTTTTGATTTTACTTTTTTGAAATTTGAAGGTTATGTTTTCCATTATTTATTGTTTAGTGTGATGTCGGATACTTTTCAAGTTTGCAAACGTTAAGTATTTCTTGATTTGACTGTTTGACAAGTATGAAGTAATTAAACAAATTACATTAAAATGCAAAAAGAACATTTGGAAAGCATACGCGGTTTTCAGTATATTTCCAATATAACAAAACTGTAGTCACACAGATTCCAACTTAGGAAATCAAAGGCATGGCCAACCCTCATCTAAAAACAACATGAATATATTATAATATCTATTTCACGTAAAGAGATACATGCGTCACAGATTTATTTTTAATCAACGTGTATCTATTTGAAATGTATCTTGAAAATATAGTGTGTCCAAGATAAGGATGCCCAGCATGGTGATCTTGGAAACGGTAAGAGATACAGGATCGGCTAAATGGGATGAAAGTTGGCTATTTATAGGACCTAGATATCTTGGATAGTTTCAGAGATATTTAAAAAAAAAGTAGATATCTTGATTTTCGTTATTATTTTTTCTTTTATTTATTTAAAGAGATATCGAAAAACTAAAATCACTTTTCCATTGCCACTTGTTGTTCTCTATTAGAATACGCTAACAAAATTCCTGTACGTTTCGGTTTCGAGTAACCATCATCAACCTCATTTATTTAAATAGGCGGAAAAACAATTGAAAATTGTTTTGAATAGCTCTTATTGTCACAATTATAATGATGTAAACATGATAGAGAAATCTACTTTTTTTTAAATATCTCTAAAACTACCCAAGATATCTAGATTTTGCAAACGCCAACAAAAAGATCCTATAAATAGCCAGCTTTCATTCCATTTAACCTATCCTGTATCTCTTACCGTTTCCAAGATCCCCATGCTGTGCATCCTTATCTTGGACACGCTGTTACTGAAGATAGTTAATTAGCCTAAACCGGATCATATTATATAGATTCCATTAGTCAAATAGTTGTATTTTGTGTTTCTTAAAATATCAATATAACTTCTGCAAAAACATTCAAGATTATTGTTGTTAATGTTATGTAGTTTCCACCAATAAAATAAACAAGCTTCTGTTCCAGAGATACCAAATAATGTTAGCATTGTTCTTACACAACATATGGATGGAAAACAGTGAGAATTGCAATAAGGTTCTTCATCTGCATTTACCCATTTTTTTCATTGCAATACAAGTATTTGATTTAGGTTCCTGAATTATAATTTTAATATCATATTCAGACAAAGTTTTCGTAAAGAAGAGAGGTAAGCAGTCATCACAACTACAAGTACTCCAAAATATCTTAACTTTTCTAATTAACTTCAATACTTAAATGTAAACTTGATGTTCGAATTACCTCGGAAATTACTGTTTCATTTCACTATTGTGAGTTCTGACTGCCCTGGTGGCATTTTCAAGTGTGGTATTCGGAACATCTCAGTGGCTTCCTCCGTGTGTGTCCGCCCTTCTGTCTCTGGGTTCAACAAGCATTTGCTTTGGAGAGGGGAAAAGCCTATGTATATTTCCTTTCGTACCTTCCTGGGATTTCTGCCTTCCGAACCAAGAGCGATCACCGACGCTACGCGACGTGCCAACTGCCAATTCCATCGCCACCACTACCAGCCGTACTGACAACATCTTATTTGGCACGCTACAACTGCCGACTGCATCGACAAGTAATACCAACCGACCATCACCATGTTGCGGTACCCGCGGCAAGCAAAGTGTCGGCACCTCAAGCTACCATCACCTCTTCAGCTAGCAACAACAAACAACTAATTATGTACAAAACAGGGTAGCACGTCATAAATTAATGCCTTTAGAACGATCTTGTCTGTATGTACGTGTTTCACCAAATCTGCCCACCACTCTGGCCAAAAAAGCTCCAAAAGAGAAACTAAACGGCCTTCCGATAGAATAGCAATAAATAAAACATTGCCCTCGTCTACAAATGTATTTCTTCTGGTATATTAGCCACTTCATATAAGTTGAGATATCTGCAATTACGTTAGTATACATTTTATCAGTTTCAGTGTAAAAATTCAATATCTTATTGCTGTTTTGTCTCTATTAATACTATACCATATTATACATTTTAATTCTTATTATAGTTCGATCACTATTTTATTTCTTGTTTAACTTGACAATAGCTCACTAGGAAAACTTGACTTTACACTCTTGTTGTATAAATAACTATTTTAACTACATATAACTAAGCTATCAATAGTTCTTCATCTTTTAAAGATAACAATGGCATTAACCTTTAAATGTTAGAAAAAGAAAGTTAAAAATAAAAAGTTTAATTTAAATGGTAACCATTGTAACTCAATTAGTCTAACTGAAATTTAGGTTGAAACCTAATTTAAATATTTTGCTGTTTTCCCTAGAAAGACTATTAAAAATTATTATTTCAGAATATTTCAGGAAATATAGTCTTAATATAGGAGTAGATTCAGAAAATCACGCTGGCTGTGTTTATGGACCCATCTCCTTTGGAGCAAAAAGAATTGTAGATAAAATTCTGCCGTAACACCTTATGCCAACACTCAGTGAACAGTTCTCATACGACTACCAGTGAGGTGCATTTTCAAAACACCCTGTATAATGTAGACGAGGATATCTCACTGCAAAAAATTCTTTTGAACCCTACAACTATACTTATCTTTCCGATGCAATCTTCAAGTCCTCCCTGCCATTTTCTCTATTATCAAGCAATATGGCATGCAGAGATCACTTGGGTGCGTCATGTAATAATTCGCGTCTCATATTATCTCATTCAGATCATTCTTGGAATGTGTAGGCTATATCCTATTATAAAGGTATAAAGGCTCCACCTAATTTGGGACATAGCAAAGTATAGGATTACCTGCTGGCATCTAGTGACGTGTAAAGTTAATAAAAACTTGGCTGTTTTCGAATCCTCTTTGGTAAACTGTGGATGATATTAGAAGACTAAGCACTGGACTGCCTGGGCATCAGCATGTAAATTTGCATCAGTTTCTATTTTTCAGCTATTCGCCCACGAAAATATCGGAATTAAACTAGAAGTATGTAAAACAAGGTTTGAGATAATAAAATCCCAATATATATTGAGAATTGTAACTTTGTAGCGAACAATGCCATATTGAAAAAAAATGAATAGTAGTTGATAACATACCACTTTAGATTGTCTTTGACTATACATAAAAATTGTTTGAACCCTACCTATACTACAGGCTATATAACAAGAAAAGTTCCCTAATGATGCGAATTCTTGTTCTTGAGATACCTATATGACAAAACACTTTGTGCTTGGTCTTCTTGGGTTGCGTTGGAATTTCTTTGTGTACACCAGATACACTCCTGTCAGTTAAAACTAACCTTAGCCAGCAATGTATGCTTTCATACAGAAGGTAAGCCTTTTGTTAAAACGAATGTCTAAAGGATTCTTACATCAATTTGACTATGGATCAAACAACGGGTTTCATTGTTTATTTCCTAAAACCACAAGTCTGTGAAATGTTAAATAATTTTCATCGATGTCTAAATGCTTCTATCAAAAATGTTTTTTACTCTTGCATAAATTGACACTTGAATCTACGAAACGAAACTTTCCTTCTTATACTGGACGTATTAAGCAGCATCTACAAAACTATAAAAAGGGACAGTAAACAAAAATTAAATTGTATTTAAACACCAAGGTATCCTGACATATTTGATATTGGAAAGTCGTAACCAGCCAACATTTAATTTTTTGTCTTTGTTTTAACCTCTTTACTGTTATTATGATGTATCTCTTCATTTAATTAAAAGATACTTGAATATTCAAAGTTTGTTAGGATTTGATAAATATAGTAAAAATGAAGATTTTATCTATTATAAAACTGTATATTACTTATAATTTATATCCACCATATTTGTACAAGCAAAAAAAAACTAAAAATACATCTACTTTAAAATGGAAAGTTTTAATTAACTTTGACTTATAAACAGAAGTACCGTGTTTTTCTAAATTAATATTAATGCAGTGTTGCGAAAATATAACTTTTGCATATTTAACACCAAGTTTTATAAGGATGTTTATTAATTATTATTTGAAAAGTTTGCCACTTTGATTCTGCATGAAAGAATCTCAAGAATTTCTCCACACATAGTTTGGTATTATAACTTCCTTAAATATCTAAAAACTTGTTTTAATTTATTATCTCAAAAATTCTAATAAGACATCTTTATGGCATTAAGTATGCGATTTAGGATAATTTTATAAACTTCCGTGAAAACTGTTTCAAACACAAATCTATAAAATATGTAAAAGAAGTTAGTACGTTTATATATATCTTGCTTTATAATGGTTTACAATAAAAAATTCAAATTTTCTAAAATTGATCAGATTTATGCGTGTATTAATAAATTCTGCTTTCTAACTCTACATTTAATTAATATAAAATAATAAATCTCAAGTCAAACTCACTATAAGAAGTAGGGACTTATTTTAGAGAAACTTAACTTTATTACCTACCCACGAAGCAGGCATGTTTTGATGTTTATTTTCAATTAACAATTACTGCACTGAGACAATATTAACCTTGAAACTAAATTTTAGGAATAATAATCAGGTTTACCTCTACACCTTTCAGGATGACATTTATTTAACTAACCATGCTTGATTCGAGTTTGTTTGTTTTTTATTTTCTATAACATACAAAAAACCTAATAAAATCGAAGAGAAGAAGAAGAAATCTGAAGGATTTTCCTCGTTAGATAATTATCAACGTTTTGAATTTTGAAATTGTACATACAAAACAGTAACTGAAACTGTCACCGGATAGGTTCATAGCAACTAGACAACCAGATATGAAGATATATCACTTGTATCTTCTTATCAGGTAGTAGCAAATTCAATAATAAATGTAGATATTATTGTAGATAAGATAAAGGATTGTAAAGTAAATAAAATGATAAAGGCCCAAAGTAAACCTTGAAACTAAGATTGCTTATGCAGATTATAGGAATTGGCAAAAGATAATCTAGTGACTCTGCTAGATTCTACGACACAGTGGTTCTGCAGGTAGTCAACACTGACTATTGAGTTTTGAGATTTTGAGTTTCGACCACAAAGATCAGATATGTTGATCACTATTAAATAGGTTTATACTACTCATAGAAGGTTCCTTGACTGGGCTGTCAACACCTTTAGTTGATCTTTAAAGCTCTCATGGGGTATCTATCCAACGCAACTATATGACAGGTGCTGTTAAAAATGTGTTATAAGGAAAGACCTCTATGTGCTCTGCAGTTGTTTTGTGCTGATACATCTTGCTTAGCTCTAAGAATACTCAAACACTACCAAACGACCATTTCCTCTCAAACTCCTGAACTTTCTACAAGGATCAGGTTTGTTATAAAAATAACAAATGACAGCTGGACTAAATGTCAGCTTTGCGCGAGGATCTGGTGTTGTCCAAAACAGTGAAGATGTGCTAGAAAGCTGTCACCATCATCCCTATATGTGCAAACGTCCTGCCACCCTGACTGGAACTGACCACTTCGGTCACCGGTCCCTCTCCCGTGTTTTAGACCTACCCTAGGAATCAGAGATTCAGGCCGTCTTAGCATTTACTACAGCTACTGCCGGACGCGTCGCTATGGAAGAAGCTAGTCTACTGTCGGAACCAAAACGCCCGTGTTCACTAGGTTAGTTCTGCGATAGATCATCGAGGAGTGAGGCATTATGCAAGTCCCACAACACTTGCCAGTACTACTCGCTCGGCCGTCCGACACCGCTCTCCGCCACTCCAACTCGGCCTTCGGGTACGCGGTACTGTAGTTTTGAAAAGAAACATGACTTTTTTTAACCACCACTGTCCCAACCATTAGAAGTTTTTTGAATCTCTTACCTCCACCTCTTCCATTCTCGGCAAACAAAACTTTTTTACTGCTTCGTCCTTCGACACTAACTCATCCCTTCGACCCTTGAAGTAAGTTTCCAAGTACTGTTTGGTTCGGGGTTGCATGCCGTGTGCAATCAATCTCCACGCTTCACAGACTATGAACTGATCAATGTCTTGTGTTGTGCAAACACACTAAACTTGGGCTGGCGCTTCATATACATTGCCTCTCATTTATCATTCGTCATCACCGCCCAAGCCAGATCGCCACCCATCCGAAACCGGTTTACAAACTGCCTCACCTCCCATTTCGGTCGTCACCTGAAACAGGAATCAGGAATGTCCAAAGAAAGCGACTTGATTGGTGGCGATATCATGAAGAGGCATGTCGCTTACAGCCACCAAGTCTAACTGTCGCGCTCTCCTGGAAGTCTGCAACGAGAACATCACCAAACAAACGATCCATTCACAATCAGTATCACTACTGACGACTGGTTCCGTGACGGCTGCTTGGTTTGAGCCCTTTAGCACCAACCATCAGCAGGTCTGCAACTCCAAATGATTTTGGTGGCCTGCAATTCTAGTAACCCCACGCCCCAGGTCACATTTGGCAAGCGGAACCACTAGGATACGTTAAACCCGATGATAATATTCCAGCCGCGTTGCAGAAGAGATGTTGCAGTCGCATGCCTGCACATTCGTAAACCAGGATGAATCTGAACTACGATACAACAGGAAATGGGTAACCTACAACCGACTTGCCCACGAAACTTACAAGGGGGCAGAACCACCGAACTGAAATACGAATCTAACTCTAAAAGCGTTGATGAACATTTTGATATGGAGTTACTTGTAGAGCTTTACTTTTCTGGATTTTATGTTAATACTAGACGAGAGAGACTTTTGGTATCACAGACAATCTGTAACAGGTCATATCTATATTTGTGAATTGAAGCATCGGAAGCCGAAAAATAGATTTTTAAGCTTTTTAACATTTTTATGTTTTGTTTATTTTCGATTTGATATAGTAACTTAATTGGTAGCTGAGAAAACATGCAGCTTGTAGGGTCAGCTTCAAATATTTCTTCGTAATTTGATTTTGTGAGCTTTACATGTACACAATTTTCCCGAGGGAAATGTAGCCTAAAGAATACTTCCTAGTTTATATCATGTTTGCTACCCAAGCAGTTTTTGGTGGTCTTTTCCTGCACACAACACAACCACTGTTTTAATGTGCTAAGTTTACTAGACTGTATGATTTACTTTATAAAAAGTGTCGTAGTTCCACGTTAGGTTTGCCTAACATGTCATTATCATAACTGTTACCTCTGACTTCCCTATGTTTTAAACCTTGCGTTCAACATCCTTAACTTTAAGGGAATAATAAAGTACATCTCTGTAGAAGAGTATGTAGTTGCATTGAAAAAACGATATCTGCTATTAAGTATTATTAATATAAATGTGAAATTAAGGTCGTCGAAATATTCCGTGAAAGATAACAGAATTTTATGACTTTTTGTAGTTCATTTATCAATAGCGAAGTTTGATAAAAAATTTAAAAGAAGGGCCTGACAACGTTATTTATGTTGTTATCATTTTTCTCGCATGAAATGACAGTTTTTTCTTTCATTCTGGGAATCTGACACTATTCCGTGCTGTGGTATTTGATTCTTTATAGTTTTCTTGTTGTAATTGAGAACTGTCTACACTCTTTAAATGCCAAAAAGCAATTCCAGAGAGATTCTGAATA
Source organism: Ignelater luminosus (assembly GCA_011009095.1). NCBI lineage: Eukaryota > Metazoa > Arthropoda > Insecta > Coleoptera > Elateridae > Ignelater > Ignelater luminosus. The sequence continues at coordinate 32,503 of VTPC01090565.1, forward strand.
TGACTGCGCCTGTATGCGAAATTCATATATTTTTCTCGCAAGTAACATTAAGAACGTATTGATTTTAATTAAATTGATTACTTCTAGCAGAATGACCAAAGATGACTATAAATGACGATCATACGACAATCTGACGTCACGATTTTTAATTACCGTTTTACATCACAAGACATAGTTATAGATACAAGCAGATAAACTCCGAAATTTGTTCAGCTTCTTATTAACACCCCACAAACTTATTTATGCTCTCGTATGCGATGAATTCTAACTGAAGTTTAAATAAAATTAATTTGAAGTTAGATTACCTAATTAAGGAGTTCAAAGACGACAACGTTCATTTAAGTGTTTCGTTTTGAATAAAAGTGTTTCAATAAAAAAAAAAGATAATTATCTATACATAAGTATAAAACAATTTAACTTGAAGATACGAAACTATAATAATAATGAGAATAAATTAAACTTAGAATTTCTCTTGTGAATAATATCGTCCAAAATCTCTAACATTAAATCTCGACATTGTCATAGAAACCGACGGCACATTTACCGCCTACTCGGTGCTGTAAAACAAAACACAAAATAATTGTATTTGTTAAAAGTTCGAATTGGTAATTATAGCATAGATGAAATATTCGTCTGCAAATAAGAAAAGCAGCAACAAGTTTACATTTATTTTATCTTATTTTATTCCTATTATAGAGAGGAAATTCATTTTATCAGTCAATCTTCCCGTAAAAATTAATCCCTTCCAACGCAAGAGGGAATACAAAAGAAAATTAAATTACAGCTGAAATGCACTAAAATGTATTGAAAAGGTTGTCAAGTATTTCATTTTATGTATATGTAAGTGATATATACAAAAAAATGTTGTTCTTTTGATATTAAAATTAAAAAATGCAAATATAAAAGAATAATATTATGGAAATAAAATTGAAAAGGCGTTGGTGTTGGTTCACTTCTACACAGATCACGTCATGTTGATGTTCTCCAGCAAGTCTTCCAGAAATGAATAAAATTCGACACAAATTATTCTTGTTGAACTTTATTAAAGAATTGCAAAATATTCGATTTAACGGAAAGTTCTAGTTTCATGTATGTCAGTGGTCAATCAAGGAAAAGTGCCTAAAACTATTTTGATAGAATCAATTTTTATTGTGTGTACCTGTTAATAATAATCCGAAACAATACAAAAGAAGAAGTGCCTAAGGCGGTATTTTCATTTCGTTGATTCAAAGTGGTTAAACAGACGTACTGCTGATGATACAAAGCCACCCTGAAGCGAATTTCCGCGGAGGCGGTTGTCCAGGGTTTATTCCGTTCGCGCCATCTCTGTTCTTCCCAAACTGTCGAGTGGGATGGGAATATATTCTGAATTTAGCGGAAAATTAGTAAATTTCCTGCAATTAACACCCATATGTGTTCTAATATTATTATAGTTTTTCACCAGAATAATAGTAAGGGTAGATAGCTTATCACAGCACAATTTTGAAAAATGTTAGCGTGACACTGCTGAAGTTAGATTAAATTATATAAGTGTCTGTAAACAGATAAGTCGAAAGAAATACAAAAAATTATGTGACTCGAAAGACTAATAAAAAACGAAAAATGTGTTCTATAAAGTAATTTATTTTATTTGAGAACAGCAAGAATTAAACAAAGGACTGTTGTAGATCAATACATCATAGTGGCGGTTATTCAAATAAAACGTATCTGCTTACCGTATTTTATATATTGTATATTAATTATCATCAATAATAAAACAATTCGTGTTATTACTACAAATCAAATCTCACTTATACTTTTCACGTCATAAGCTACCACGTTCTAACAATAACCAATATTGATACGTAACAAAAACCCAAAATTACCCAGAGTAGTTCTTGCCCATTGTCCTGGTTGACGCAACGAACCGGAGGCCAAAAAGCTCAGAGATTCTCTAACTTTTTTTGTCTTGTGGAATATTTTTGTTAGCTGCGCCACTAGTGTTTAAATTTAACGTTACTTTTCTACCAAAGTTTGTAGTACCTATATCTAGTCGCTTACTAATTGAACTTAAAGTAATTTCTAAACAACTGAGGAACAAGCACGTTACAATCAAAAAGGATAATAAAGTACATACATTAGCTTTGAATATCAGCATAGAAAACTTGTCTGTCTTTAATTGTTATTTTTTAATCTACCGCTATTGCAAGTTGCATTCTTTCGCTTTTTGGACCATCTTTGGTTTTAATGTTGCTGATTGTTTTATATCTAATGAGGCTAAGAGTTTTTTCATCAATAGTATCTTTAATGCTCGTGTAATAGACAAACGATATTTATTATTGAATTGGTCTTTTACGTAAACAGGATGTTTAAAAATGGGAGACTGAATATTCTGAATCACAGATAGCAGACTGCTAAAAAAGACTCTAAAATTATTCTTTTAACATAAATAGTTCCTTATTACAGAAAAAAAGCTAAAAAACCAAAGACCATAAAGTAATAGCTGCCGTTTCATGAAAAAGATGTTCACAACATAAATTAGGAATTTCATTACTATTTCTGTCGCTGAGGCTTCAGGTCGCTGCTCCCTTGGATCTCACAGCTTCAACTATTCCAAGTATTCCAACCCTACGTAAGGATTTTTAACTTACAATTCATTGTAGTCACACAAGACCCACTGCTTCAAATCCTTCCAGTACTGACTAATATCTTAATTTGCTGTTTTGGTTCACTTCTCTTAGGACTTTATTCTATTCACTATGTCAAGCAATGACTTGAGAAACAATGAAACAAATAAAAAGATCACCTTTTGATGCTCCTGTCTTTCTGTTCGAGACGGCTTTGGATCTAAAAGAGTAAAACAGTACAAATAATTCCCAAATTAGGACATAACCTAATCGGTCGAGACTTACTTGAATAAATGTAGGCGGTAGCATAGTAGTATTTTTATTCTCCACATTAGAAACGTATTGGGGTAGATCCATTATTTTACCTTCTTGCGGAAGGAAAACAAGACTTTTTTATTGCTACCAACTAGGTTTGAGAAAGGAGAAGATCCTTCTTTACATGGTAAAATTGCTTTTTCTGTTATGAACTTCTATCTAAACACAAAAAAAGATAGAAGCGGTAGCTGTAATATTTAAATCAGTGTCAGATACCTCTACCATCTATGTTAAAACTAGAAAAATGTCGATGAAGTTAACACTCATTAAATCGCTATCTTTGGTAAATTGGAAGATAGTATTTGTGCTACAATTATAAATTCTAAGATTTTAGAAACATAGCAATAAGTTCCGTAAAATTCTTTCTGACTTAATTATTAGTAATTGATATTCTACAGAAGGATACTGCTGTTATTACGCTACGACAGAGTCAGTATTGTAGAAGCTTCCGAAAGACTATTTTTCTAATCACAGGACTCATAGCGAGTTGGTGCCTTGTTACTCAGAATCTTGTAATTCAAAGGCAGCTTGATAGTGTACCTTGTTCGAGTAGTCTACAACTAAAACTTATTAACGCGAAACAGCTGCACAGGATATATGGTAGAAGTTATCTCAACAAAATATATTTTTAACAACAAGCCTCATTGTGGTTGTCTGTGCTAGTTGGTTGCCAAGATCAACTAAAAGTGTTAATAATAAATTTAGGTTAGGAATTATTTAGGAATAAATCAGCCTGCCTGGGTTTGTTTTATAGTAAACAATGTAATGGTCAATGTTAATTAAGGCTTTCCAAACAAAATTCGAGAATCTGGAAGATTCTCTTAAACTAGTAGTTGTAATTTGCACAGACAATTGTAAACCAGACAGTTCTGAACCAAGGTATTTTCAGACAACATGTTTTAATTTATTTTATTGTTAGTTGCAAGAGAAAAGATGTCTAGAAAAACCGGTTTTACATCACTGAAAATTTCCAGTAGATCCTAAGCAGCATTTTTCACAAAAAGGTGGCAAACGTCCTCTGGCATTGGATTATTAAGATGGCGGCTTATAGCACCAGGTTTGTCTCGATGAGCCTCTATTTTATTACCTTTTCTGTGCTAAACGTCTTGTGTTAAATTATTCATCTAGACACATTTTGATAATTTTTCTTTTGTTCATAAGCTATTCAAAAATAAAACTTGGAGCATCAGAATTACATTCTGCGAGAACCTTCTTGGCTAATTGTAAATTGTAATTGTAAAACTAAAGGAACTTTTATAACTAAAATAATGAGGTTGAATATACGTCAAATTAAAGTTGTACAAGACTTTCTTGGCAAAGATTATAACAGAGTCATGTAATACATATAGTGCTGTGGTATTTATCTTGTTCAGAATGCAAAATAAAAATAAATAAAAGATTTTAAAGTTTATCACGCTACACTTAAAATAAAACTTTGAAGCTGAAGAAAAAAAACTTAAATCTGCTTGCTTTAATTTGGACTCTTTTAACTCAGTTGTGTCGATGGTCCACTAATTGATTTGTTAACAAAATGATTTGCTGCAGAACAAAGTTTATACTGAAATTAAAAAAGTATAACAAAGAACTTTTAATATCAAAAGCTTAACCTACCATTGCTTGGTACTGAAACGTTTCAGAAATTTCAGTTTCAGTTTCAGGTTCAGATTGACCCTTTAGAATAGTTACACTTTACTCGTGATACCAAACTAAAAATTGTATTTTAATGAAACAAAATGAGCACTTTTTTACACTAAATAATCAACTGTTATAGCTATTAAATTAACAAACTTTTAAATCAACTGTCAACTTAAGATTTCAAACTATCATATTAGCAACTATGAACTGCGAACTTAATTTCTAACTACAAACTTTTCACCCAATTCTTGCCTACTAACTTGTTTTCCATTTCCTATGTAAGAAACTCATTTTGCTGACCTTTAAAAAAAGACACGTCAAGTTATTACTGACGATAAATAATTTCACAATGCTAAAATCATTGTCTACGTACGCAATTTACTGCTAGAAAATGCAAGGTAATTTCCTTTATTTTCCTATCAACACGTGCACATCTAAGACAAAGTTTCTGTTAGTTCGACTATTTATATTTAAACAGGAATTATCTCTATAATTTGACGTATATGCAGAGCCTTTAAATTCCTTTAATTGGTTAAGTACGCTTTAAAATAACTTTGTAGGAAAAATAGTTCATAAGATAATTCTTCCTTTTAGACTGTATGCGTTCTAATGAATTCCTTTTCTTAATTCAAAAGTTATTTAATTTCAATTGTTTGAAATTAAGTTACTTTATACAAGTTTAATTATCAACAGCCTTTAAATTTCACTTTCCTTTCAACAAATTCTTTTATTGTTTTGACACATTACAAATTTGATTCTGCATAATGTTCTTCTAATACTAATGTTTGCTTGTAGCAAACTAAATTCTACACCTAGGTTGATTATTGTACAATGATCTTAAATCTATGTTTATAAATAACTTTTTAAACTGAAATAAGTAAATCATTCAGATTATCTTAGAAATCTTCTTTTAGAAATTTAATTATTGATCTAATCTGAACAGGATTTGAATTCCACCATACATTAGAAATATAAAAAATACAGTAAGAGTTAAATTTAGCATGCAAATAAAATTCTTCATTGCTAATAACTCTTTAGCAACTTTGCTAATGGGCCAAAAACAACTGCAATGGATAGAGTAGCTACAAATACTAGCAAAACGTTTGAAAACCACTGATTCCCAAACTTTAACGTTTTTCCAAAAAGAATCTAAAGCCAAAGTATAGTCAAAAAGACCTATTTAAGCCAAATATGACTGTTTAAAGATTGTTGACCCATTTCTTTGCAGTTGCCAAAATTTGAATAAAACGAGATAAGGTTGCTATTAAATATATTAGAGCTTTGAACTTAATGAACGACATCGCATAGAAATTTTGAAAGCTTGCAGATGGATGATAGATTATTGGAAAATAGCCTTTGAATGAACAAATATACGGTCTTTCTGCTTGACTGCTTGATTTACGATCTCGTAGTTGTGAATTCTTTTTTTAGTTGAAGTTCATAATACTTTTTCATGATACCTACTATGTCAGTAACTTTTCTAATTCTTAAAGGTAACCAAGTCCGTTTCGCATTTTAAGGGGTGAATTAAGGTAAGACATCACTCGCTAAATATTTTGCTCCAGTCTTGAATTCATGAGTTTCCATATTCTTGCGAGTTTTTGTAGGTTTCCAAATTTCCAAATTTTGTGGATACTCAGATGGCTTTGAGTTTCTGTGAGTGTTGAGTAATAATACTAATTTGCAAATAATAATAATAAAATAGTTTCGTAACGTTTGGTTTCAGACACTTTAAATAATCTTTGTAATAGATTTATGAGACACAAAACCTATTTGATACCTGACTTCAATAACAATGGCTGCACTAGAAAAAAAAATAAATACAAATCTTGTAAATGGGCCAGTCAAAACACCGTAGGGTGCTTTAAAAGGTTGTCACTGATGTAACTGCTGACAAATGATGATCGATAAAAAATTTTAAGAAGATAACAACGAACACATAATGAAAATTGACATGCCACAGTGTTTTCAATGAAACGAATTTCTTGTAAAAGCTCATTGAGCATTAAGATCAATGCCATTTTTTAATATCATTAGAAGTAGGTGAATACTGTATCTTCAGATATTAAAATAAAGGAATAAAATAAAAAATTATTCTAAGTAAAATATCTACATAGATTAAAGCAGCAAATTTAAAAGATTATTTTGGAAAAATTGCCATATAAATCTAGAAGAAAAATCTAGGTTAAAAAATAATTTTTCATTTTTATAAAAGGCGACATGAAAAGCATATCCCAATTTTCATGCATTTCCATTATTAAAATTTTAACCAAGCGAAACTTCACATTAGGGAATTCCCACGCAAAGAGTGTAACGGGTCAAAAGATTACTCCAGAGTTTGAAGGATGTTATTTCTGCTCGGAAAAGTTAATTGCGTTATTCTTTAACTAATTAAGTTTTTTAGTTAGTCTTTAAATTACATTACATCAGTAGCAATTTCTTTTAATAAAAATAAATAGAATTACATAATTTCAAGATTTCACGGCAATTTTATTTTCTTCAGTGTAAATTCGAGATAAAAAACAACTTCACCCTCAAAAATACTTAACTTTTCCGATTTCCTCATGGATGGGTAAGATTTATAACGTAATAAAGATATATGAGCTTAAAAATTCTCTCTGCTCCATCAAACATTGATTTAATAATTTTCGAAAAAAACCGATTTTTCAATCTTCAACCCTTTATTATCAAACTGTTTTCAATTTATAAGCTTTAAAAAACGTTATCGACAACGAAAACAGTCTTTTTAAGTGTAACATCTTATACAAACACAGAAAAATTGGCAGAGTCTTAGAAAGCTTTCATTATGACGCCCAAACGTAAACATTTAAGAACGAAGGACTCTGTTCGTTTATTATTAATCAAAGAAGATCGAAGGGAAATTCTTACTGGAATTCGATAGAAATAAAAAAATCTACAAAAAGCAAACGATCGCGGAGAAAGAAAAACATCGCAAATCCCAATAAAAATTCAACAAGTACCGAAAAATACTCCCCCACGTAGAGGATAGAGCTTTTTTACGAGGGGATCGCAGCAGGACGAGTGACGTTTGAAAAACGTCTAACGAAACGTAGGAGTGTGGGCGAGCTTTCACACGTACCACGTGTATTCCTCGACGTAGAAGAGACAAGAGATCAGCGCTTGCGCTCGCCTTGCAATTCCTGCAATTGAATGGCATTCAGCTTTCGTATACCGTTCGGTTCGTATCCGTTGTGTGTTGTGTAGAAAGAAAACCGTTTCGACACGTGAATCGTAAGTATAATTACTACCATTTCAAATAATTGCTATATCGAACGTGTTTCTATCTTGACATGATTTTTCGAAAAGGAAATTTTTAGTTAAATCGTGTTTTACGTTCGTTTAGAAAAAAATTAAGTGTTGATACGATTGTATTTTCGTTCCGCAACGAGTATCATGTTATTACTGTTATTATGTAGAGATTTATGTCTTGCCAAATAACCTAAATTGTTTTTTTTATTATTATTCTTAATAGCTGAGGTTTTTAATTAGTAAATAAAAATAGTTACTAAAGTTAAGATGATTGAAAAAGCAACACATCATCACCAATTTACATAATACAACAGTAAAGATATCTTAAACAACAAACTTGTTAGTAAAAGGCCACGCAGTTTAAAGGTTAAACCCCTGTCCTTATTAAATTTCGTATATTATCGTCATATCGTCCAACGAAATTGCTCAAGTTTTGTGTTTAGCTTATAAAATGTGTATTTTCAGCACCCGAATGCTGTAGGGCTATAATTACAATTCAATTAAAATATCAAACGAACAAAATAAGAAAATAAAAAGATGTATAAAGGGTGGGCTTTATAATTTCAGTATTACTTAAAAACAACACGCTATCTCCTGCTGTGCAACAAGTCGTTTAACTTCAACTTGTTATTTACATACTTTGAATGTTTCGAAATTCATCACCTTAATTTTTTTTCTTAAGTTGAACAGCCGTTGACCGAGATTGAAAATTGTTATTTTCATTTTCCCCTTCATTTACTAAGATAATATTCAAGTTGTGTTGGGATATTATATTTTCACGTAACCATTTTGTTTAGACATTTGCGCAATATTCTATACATTCCTTTTAATTTAAAAAATGAATTTTTTCTATGAATTCTTTGTACATAAACATGCACAACTTGCCTAATATTTACAAAAGCATTTGTAACAATTCCACACGATTATATTTTTGAATATACTGTTTATCAAGTTTCACAACATCAAAAACAAAAACTGAAATACAGATAACAAATAATTTTATAAAATACAAAGCGGATCAAGGTTTGTCATAGTTGTAGACTTTAACATTCATCGAGGAGAAAATTCGCTTATACCAAAACAATAATCATCACCATCCTAATACCGTTTTGGACTGCGTAACAATTATTGTTTTGTTCCTTTAGTTTTGTAAGAAACATTGGGTGATTTTCAGTTTATTTATATCAAGACCAAGACTTCACAACAAGGCATAATATCTATAAATATATTTTGAAGTTTGTTCCAAGATATTAAATTAGAAATCTGCAAAGGTAAAACCAAGATAACTGGTTACTTCTTGATTATTGAAATTAGAAGAGCATAGAATTCCACGTAATGAGAAGTATATTAATAATAAATAACCAACAGATCTAGTCAAAAGGGTCAGGTCGCGTCGTATACACACCAAGTGAAGAAAATAGTAGAAGACAAAAAACATACAATTTCACGAAGAGAAAAGACATGGTAATTGTTAGGGAGTCAAAGAAAGAAATTAGTGAGTATATTTATAATTTACAGATAATTACTCAAATGGTTTTAGGAATGATATAGAAGGAGCTGCTTTGCCAGGAATAGTCTTTGTAAAGATCAAATGGATTATATGATTTTCCAGAACCAGCAGCATGTTCGCAAGATGTTCAAAGAAAGTGATGTTTTTGAAAGGTGAGAAATCATTGCCTAGTACTGTCTTTTGGAAATCAGTCAAAGAATGAAGAGATCCAGTAAAAAACTGTCTAGAAGATGCAACAGCATATAGAACATAAAAGAACCATATAGAAATTATGAAACAGGATGAACAATTTGTCTTCCTTGTTTATTGGATAGTAGTGAGATACAATAGCCAGTGATATAGTTGATCAAAGTGTTAATTTCTTATTCTCATGTGCAAACAAGATCCAAAACAATTACTGACACGGATTTTAAGTTCATTAATCAAACACGGATGTTTATGTACATTTATATGTAGTCTAAGAGAAGATCCTGTTTGGATTGACATGATGCAGGAACAGAATTGTAGAGGCGAAAACTCTAAATCGCGAAAAAGTGGAAGGTTGTTATCAGACTCAAAGTTATCTTTTCCACCCACATCTTCCACTTCCAAGAAAATATAGGAAGTGGTCAGTTACATTTAAGCTGTAACAGCAAGGGAACAGTATTTGAAAGATATAAGTTACGCCATTGAAGGAATAAATAATTTTTGTCGTTTTTGAAGTGTGCCCTCAAAGTGATAAGAAAAGATGCTCTTGAGTACATTTATTTATAGGATGCATCGCCTTCGAGCAAAATTGGATTATCCAAAATATTAAGCTTAAAGTTGAAATGATTATGATCATTATGGTACTATAAGGATGAAATCTCATAGTTAATCGCTGCATCACTAATAAAAACTTGGAGACAGTCAAGTTTTGACACTCTATCTCTCTAAACTATATTTATCAGAATTTGGACATCAATACAGAGAATTTTCTAATTTCAAACTTTTTTCAAGTCGATGTTGCTTTTTTGATCAAAGGCATTACTTTAGTGAGTCGAGTTGAACCTAAAAATTATACAAGAAGCACCGCCGCGCCGGCATCAAATGGATAGGCGGCGTGATGCGAAAGTCGACTCAAATAGAAACAGTTGCATCATATTATATCTTGTTTTTGAGGTTAGAAATATTTACATTGAATTTATATTTTCAAGTCATACTATATATGTAATTTTATATTATTGTTTTATCTGCAAGAAATATCTCTTCCCATTAAATAAATACGCGAAATAAGAATTAATTTTATTAAACGTAGAAAAATGAAAAATACATTCTAAAAACATAACTTTAATTTAATTGTAATTTTTAATGCTTGGGTTTCACTAAATAGTAACTTTATTAAGTCCACTTTTTAAATTAATTCCAAGAAAATCAAAGGGATTAATAACCAAATTTCGAGACGAACTATAGAAATTAATTTTTTCTAGAATTTATACTATTACAAAATTCAATAACTCGTGCTTGTTTCAATTTCATGCATAATGTAAACTACTACACTTTTTGATTACTTTCTTCACTAGTTATCACTTTAATGTGAAGGTGGTATTTTTTATAAATTCTTACTTTCCAAACGTAATACATTTTCATTACAATGAAATGGCAAGTGTACACACTATTTACCTATCCTTTAAATAACAGAACTGAAGTTAATATGTTAATAGTATTTTTATGGATTTTTCCAGTTTAACAGACACATAGGCACCAAATTATTTTGACAAACAAAAACAACGTTTTTACTTAAATTATTTGATAACAGTTTAATAGAACGAGTCTGACAGTACAAAAAGATAAAATGAATTTAAGAAATTGATTAAATCCACTTCACTTTCTAATCGAGATTTAAGATTACATAGAGCAGATACAAGTTATAATGAAACAATGGAAAATTTTATTTCAAAAGAATACCTACATAAAATCTTATAAGTTATAAATAAAGATACAATTGAGTATATTATACAATTTGCAAATTATATTTTATTTTATTTAATTTTCTATCTACAAGATTCTATTTACTATATTATTCTACTATTATTTATAATAGTAATTATATTGTCGAAGTATTAAAGTTCAAATTTGAAACCGATACCATCAGTATTGTCCTACTGAGTTGACATCAAAGTCAAGAGTTTACGTAAGTAACGTATACAGGATGTCCTGTTAAAACAGTATTTTAAAATTTTTAGTATTTTACGAAAACAGGATATTACATATCATCATCGTAACCGATCAATTATCTAAAGTTTTCCAGTAGTACCTTTATCTTTCCCTAAGCGCCTAATATTTTTATCACTCTTAGAAATGATACTTAAAACAGAAAAAGATCATTGTTCAGAATTATTGATAAACTTTTAGTACATTAATTTATCAATCACCAAACCATTATATTTATATTTAAATTTAATTTTTTTAGTTAATAATTTATTATCGTTATACTTATAGTACAAGGAATAAACACAATTGTGTTATATTATAATTCTTAGTATGTTTAAGTGGAGGATCACTCAAATTAAGTTTGAAAGAATTGATATCGTAATGCAAATACTTAATATCAATTCATAAATAACCTTTTGGAGCTAACAATTCAAAATACTTGGAAAATTCCAAAGTTAATATTTGGGCCTTATAGTGTAGACTCGCCTTAAGTTTCATAACTTTTTTATAATGTTTTTTAAATTGGTTTCTTAATTATTTGTAGTTCAGATATAGTACAAGGTATTTAGCATAACTGGCATGAAAGTACTTTGTGATCTAAAGAATAAAAATCAGTAATATTGCAGCACGTGTGCGATGGTGTGTGGTCCCAGTGGACGCCATCCTAGAAATATTGATATCACTGTGATACTGCGAGGAAAGAATTTATGATACAAATTAAAACAGGATTCTATTCTAGACTACTGCAGAATAAAAGCATTTTGAAAAAGCATGTTCTTAGAAATCTTCTGTATATAAGCAAACGCCACTTTGAAAATAAATTTGTAAATTGTATTGCTTATTTCTCGATAGACTTTGACATCAATTGACGAATGATCACGATGGTTCAGATACATTTAGAGTCACCTTATCCTCATTTCTAAAACTACTTCTCATTTCAAATTCACAAACGATAAGTCACTTATGAAATTATAAAAATTAAGCAAAAATTAAGCGCAAATTGAGTATCTTGTTTGTAAATACTGATATTGTACTATTCCAAAATGACTTTTTGGATTTGTACAGTATGTACTCTAAAAGATTGACCAAAACTAAATTAAATAATACTACTAATACATTGCTAAATTTTTTCTCTTTGGATTTTGAGATTTCTTACTCAAGAAAAAGTTAAGATGAGTTTAAAGTGAGGAAAAAAATATAAACATGTTGATGAATTTTGCCCTTAGTTAGTTACACGGGTCCATCTCAGGTACATTTTTATTTTTTTATATCTAGAATATTTCTCATCATCTTCTGTCAGGGCAGTTCGATTACCGCATATGTTTTTCGCCACCATACTTGCTACACATAGAAGTGTATGCAAGACCTCTCCGGCGGCAGTCGCATCTTTCATTACAATCTTTTTCAAGGGCGGGATGATCAAACGTAAGAATTGGTAGCAAACAATTTTGTTCTATTTTGAATCCCCAAATAGCAAACGAAAGCAAGACTTTGCACTTGGCGGAAGACTTTGCAATTGTGTCGTGCTGCTGCTCCAGAAGTTGGTAAGAATACAGCGAATCTTCTTAAATCCTATTGTTAAATCCCTGTAATCCTTATAAGTGAATGCGTAGAATTTTGTAGTAGTTATTTACAACCACATGTAAAACCGATTGACCATATCGATTTTTATAGTTTGTTTTAAGAGATTTTAATTAATATTGGTCTATTTACCCTGTACTACCTAATAGTAATTTATTAGGTCCAAACTTTGGCCATCAATATGGTTTATCAATGGAATAATTCAAAAATTGCTTGATTTTGGTATTTCTTACTCTTAGGTTATCAAAATTGTGTAGCTAGCTTGGGAATTTGAAATTTATAGTAACCAGTGACCACTAAATCGCTTCTAATCAATTTTTTTCTGTGAACGTAACCTTTTAACGCTATCTTTTGTAGGTTTTATGGGGTTTACATTAAAATATTGAACAAGCCATAACGCAAGATCACCTCCTGCTTTTGAGCCTTTACCAAACCAATTATATAAATAGGAACGCTATCGTATTAAGAGGCGTAAGTTTTCCAAAATGAACGTATGTAGATCAATACAACAGATAGTTCTCCATCTTCCGTATCTTTGACTTAGCCAAAGGCTTTCAAAACGATGAAAGAGTCGATCATTTCAAGCTTTAGAGGTAGTTGAGTTAGAAAGATTCAAGTTGCACTTCTTATCGCCAAGGAGAGTTTTTTGACATCCTTCATCTTTGTGTCGATATTCAAAAACCTGATTGAAAAGAACACGGCTTTTGGGTTTTGTCCTCTTTTCTTTATTCTTCATTTACTGGTCCTGCATCTTCCCTCTTTTTTATAGTTTCTCCTTTTTTCTATAACCAAAGAATGATAAATTTTATATCTGCATGTTTTATTCGTGTTCACTTCGGATCTCCTTCAACAGTAACGTAAATTATCGTTTGATCTTTCATTCTTTCTATTTGTGAAGATGTTTTTAACAGCAACAAAACTTTTCTGAGATCGAAAATACTTTAGTAGAATATTAATTTTGAGTAGCAATGTTTCACTCCTATGTATCCGTAACCTCACTCTGTCCGTATTTTTCGATTCTGTTTCCTTTTTGATAGTAATTCAAAAGCATACAAAGACCTTGCGATCTAGATGAAGCACTGTCAATTGCAAAGGTAAAAATGCAGATTTGATATAGTAGTTATTTCTACTAGTCATTTTCCATAGTTTTAGTGTAAACTCCCAATTAATAGAATTCTTGATGTTCACTTTTATTTCCAATCTGACTAATTACTTCCGCAATAATCGTTTATTTATTACCAATAGGTATAGTACTTTGCTTATAGCATGTTTATAATTTTCTCCTAATATACACATCAAATCTCATCTTAAACTTATATACCAAATTAAACTAATTAAAATCCAATTTGTCTAATAAATTTCTAACTTGTATATAATCAAATAAAAATTTTCCCATCATTGCTTAAAGGTAAAACATTTTCATAATTACAGCAGGTTTTAGAAATTATTTTATTATTGCTTTTTACCTATCGAGCAGCTTAAACCTTAAAAAAAGTTTTTAATGCTCCTTTGTAAGTATAACATAATAATGAAATATTAAATTGTTTTTCCGTTTTGAAACAAGATAAAATTCCTTCTTATTTTTTCCAACTGCCTCTTTTAATTAAATTTTTATATATTTCATTTCAATTTAAAAAGTTGTTCTATCAACAAGAATTTTAAGAACGAAAACTTTTCTTCCTAAAGAATTTCGTCTTTTTCCTGATACTCTTTTTTTGGGCTTTACTTTTATATTCTATTACGCTTTTTTATGTCGAAGAAAAATTTAGTAAGTGCGACAGAAGAGAATTTAAAATATTATTTTAAACAATAGTAATAAAATAATAACGGTACAATGTTATTATTATTATTTTATTTGCGCTGTTATTGTTATTCAAAGTAAGTGTTAAAATAATTGTAAATATTTTTGATGAGTTATTATTATGCAACTTGTCCTTACTTTATCTTATTATGACGCTCGAAATGTATGTTGGCTTTTGTTCTTTGGGTTTTCGATATTTATTACTATCTTTAATTTTATTTCCTTTTTCAATTACTTTTTTGTACATAAAATTAAATTCCTAGTTAGGTACTTTCAGATTTATTATATTAAAGATTCTATCGAATTGGCATTCAGCAAAACTTTAAGGTTACAGTAACCTTCTTGCAGTTCTTGTTTATAAAAATAAAAAAAAAACAAAGAAATATCAATTTGTTCATGTTAAGTGTTTATAAAACAATAATTATGATAGTCGGTCTATAGGCTCTCGATCAATATATAGATAAATGCAAATCGTGTTTGAAGGTGTCAGTAATGTTTCGGTGAAGTATAATTATAGAAATTTTCGATTCAGGGTCACTCCCTCTTACGTGCTTACAAATTAAAAATCGAACTTATTTGAAAATCAAATGAAAATAATAAAAAACTAAACAATATTATTTGTTCTTAGAACATGAAATGCGTCAATTGTTTCGATGGAGATAAACAAAAA
Organism: Ignelater luminosus; assembly: GCA_011009095.1. Lineage (NCBI taxonomy): Eukaryota > Metazoa > Arthropoda > Insecta > Coleoptera > Elateridae > Ignelater > Ignelater luminosus. Next base: position 48,063 of record VTPC01090565.1, read on the forward strand.
AAAATGTTACCTTTGCTTTTATTTTTTCTTAGGACCAATAATTGTGAAAGAATGCAGTAATGCAGAGAAATTTGAAACAAAATAGTAAAATAAAAGTTGAAGTTAAATTTGTTTTTTATTCACCATCAGATTCTCACAAAAGCTGCTATGAACATCAAAAATATGTGACCCTCATTCATGCAAAAAAATTGGTTTTATAAATAAACAACGAAAACAAAAACAGTTTTAGGTGTTTCGAATATCTGAATGTACACACATTCTAAAATTTCTAGCCAATCCAGAAATAAAACATTCAATATCTATCCAGTAATTATAAATTAAACTGCACTTTGTGCAGTTCCGCGTAGTATATGCAAAGATTTCGACAATATACATACGAAGAGCACGCTGTTACAAACATAAACAACCTTTCGGGAAATCACACTACACTAAACGCCTTCTCAAATACAATCATTCAGTGACTCCTCAGAACAATATAGATTTACAGTATTAGGATTGGTTGTTAATGTTACTTTCATAATCAATGTTGATGTTGTAGGAGTGAACTTCTCTTTAGTCAATAATGAGAAAAGTGAAAATTGCGCACCGAAAGTCATTTCGCGGTACTGCTCGCGGCAGTGAACACGAAACGCGGATTGCTGTAGTATAGAGCTCTAGCAGCTGTAATGTTGATACCTGAATGTAGCGGTTTCACAAAGTGGCAACAACGGGTCTTCGGTAAAAAAACAGTTCCTGAATCTAACGTGGAACACTGTAAGACTATTACACTCCACTGTCTAACATCTGAGTCATATTTCGCTTTTCATTTTTGATTCATGGATCTCTTCTGGAACGTTTTCTACTTGGTGCTTTTTTGGTTTTAAATGCAAAGTGAAAAACAATTTTTCCCTGTTTATCTTTAAAATACCAAATGAACAGGAAATTCTGATTAAACTATGTCTTAATTTAGATGATTTCTAAAAAGAGCTCATTTATGAGCTAATGGCACGTAGGTGTCTCTTTTCCAAAAAAAGTACTTATGCCTCTGGCTTTTCTATTTAAATAGGTGTAGGTATTTAAAATAAGTAACAACAAGAAAAAAATTAATTTGAAGACGTATAGTATGTGTCTCAGTTAAATGTAAATATGTATTAGATAGAGAAGGCAGCGCAGAAACACAAAACTGTTCAGTCGAGTTCATTTTGCAAATCGGGGTGTGTTACGTATTGCATAAGTTCGCCTGGTTGCACAAGTGTTTACAGTTTGCTATTCTGTCTTGTTTTGCTTGTGGTACGCCTATGGCGACATACATTCGCGTCGATTTTGATGACTCACACTGCCTCCTCTATCATTCTGATACATTTCTAAGTGCAAATATAATACATTGAATAGGCCAAATTCTATTGTTTCTGCCAAGTATTTTAATAAACCAAACTGCGTAGCTTAATGGTCGGTAATGTGCTATGCTCGCATTCGAAAGGACTGGAGTTCTTATCTCCAGTTCAGATCTCTGTTGGATTTGGGAGTAACCTGATTTTTAGCAATCACTGCTGTATTAAATAAATAAAAAGGTTTGATATTCTTATCTCCTACTGATGAGAGTTAGTAAGTTCGAAACTAAAGTCTGTGATATTTATTATTCTTTATTGATTTTTGTGCACTATTGCTTTGATTTACTTTCTTACATTATTTCAATAATTACCAATATATAGACTCTATCTGAATTACAAAATCTAATTTCGTAGACTCCCACATGTTGCCTTTAAAAGAAATAACTTTTGATATTTGTTTTGAAACAAATTCTATTTAATTTCTTATAAACTAAATATTTGTGATCGCTCAGTATAAAAGGTAAACACTTAAAATACGTAGCTCCTCTACTATCTCTTCAAAAACAAAAAGATAAAAAAGAAATTAAATAATCACCTTTTGGAGCCTTCTATAAATAACCTCTAATCTTTTGCAAGTAAAAAAGATATGAAAATAAAGAAGTTTGTTAATTTATTGTCTCTGTTTTGAGAACTGAGGTATGCTGAATTAAAGAATTAGCATGCATTATTAATTATATGGAAGTTGAGAAATAACGAAACAAAAGAATTTTTGTACCCACGCTAGTATTACTATCAGATTCAATTAGTTTTATTGTCCTTCCTAAATTTTTTAAAATAGTTTTGACACCATCCACATATTTTTCTAGATGTAACAAGAAAGAAAAAGTCAATGACAAAATTTCCAACGAGACATCAATACACTTGTGTTAACTTCTAGATGGTCGATTTCAAAACAGCTCTAATTAAATTTGTTATCGCCCACGTTTTTGGTAAAATGAAATGCTGAAATTTATTTTTAACCCTAATGTTTATTTTAAGACAAAAATATACAAAAAGCAGAATTCGTTGTTTAAATTTGTTCTAAAATATAATTTCACTTTTTTCTTTTTTTAATGACTGATAGGAAAAAACCGAAACTTTTAATTAATTTTTCGTGTTTCAGCAATTTTAGATAGATCCTCGTGTGTGGTATTTAATCATTTTGCGTAGGTTTTCGTTTCAATCTGTTTAACATTTTTATAATTACATTTTTTATTTCTTCTGAAGTATTTGGAAATTTTGTAATTCCTTTTTATTCTTCAGCCTTTAGCAGTAATATTGATTTAGGAGAAGCAATCAAAGAGGATTAGGAAAAGAAATAAACATTCGGCGTATAGACAGTCTTATTAGAAGAGAAGAAATGAGAAAAAGGTTCTAAAACACTCGAGCTCTGATTTCTTGTTATTCTGTTATTTAATTACTTAAAGTAGGCTTTAGATGATCAAAAAGGCATATTGTTACTTTATAGCTTCAGTTTCCAATTTCCTTTATGTTTTCACTTCCAGCTTCTCTATATGCGATTTTCAATTTTTTACTATGACTATCACTGTTAAATACAATTCACATAGCCATAGTATTAGTTTCTGTATTTAATATATTGTATCTTTCATTTGATATTTGTATTTGTTTTACTAATTAATTATAAAGTATCACATAACAGAGTCCAATTGCTTATTGTGTATGATTTTTCAATACCTCCCATATCTTCTCTTTCAACTATTTTAACTTAGTCTTTTGACAAGTTTATAGTTTTTGCAAACCATGTCATTATATCACAAGCCATCCAAACTTTGCTAAATAGAAATTTAAGACCACATCAGACTAAAACGCTACCAATATAACTTCTCTCTCCATAGAGTAATTGGAAGGTAGTTACGGAAAATATTGTTAACTTTAACTTCATTAATTACCACAGATGTCAACTTTTCTTTCCATGCATTGCCTACAAATGCGTCTGTGTTGATTTTCAAAATCTGAATCTGATATGTAATTTGGTCAATAATCTACTAATAACCGTAGCCAAGAAGAAGCTCAAGTATCCAGTAATGAGTTACACAGACCTTTTTGCCTAACTTTCAACTTTCGCTCTACCACCACCATATATCGGTATTTTTTCGTTTGCCTTTTGCTCACCTTGATGACCAAGAAGCTTTTAAATTTCAAGAAACAAAAAGATGTTTCAGCTGCTGTTCTATATTGAAACCCAAATTCGATTTAGCCCTGCCATAAGGACTATTTTGATTAGCGAAGTAAGTGTAACCTTATTGTTTAATTTTTTCCTGGAAGACAGTGACAGAAAATCTGCACTTAAGGTACTGCTGACTTCCTTTATCTACCACACCCGAATTAACCGTGTAACGTCAGATATATTGCAGAAACAATGCTTTATTAACTATTGGAAAGTGTATTCCTTGGTCTCGTCATAAGAAGTCTGACTAAAACATACCGAAAATAAAATTTCTTTTTGAATTCTAGGTATTAGTTTCCTTCTTCGAAGTAAGGCTTTTAAGTTTTTCGTTAACTCTTTATCGTTTCTGAAATCCACTCTCAATTAAGCAGGGGGTTGTTCTTGCATATTTGGCTTTTTCGGATCTCCCAAACTTTGCATTCAGTGTTGTAATCTCCTGCTTTTAGTATCTCTAAAACAGAGTACAGTGTTCGAGATTAAACATTTTATGGTCATCACTATGAAGTGTCTATTACTTCACCGATTTTCATGGTTCATGGTATCAGAAAACTAATCAAATTTGAACATTTTGTAGCTTGGAAACGATTCATTTTTCCAAAAGAAATTTTATAGGAATTGCTAGCAATATTTATTTGATTTTGTTTCTGTAACCTGCTTAAAAGTAAACTTATCTATCAAACATCTATAGATATAACTCAGCCGTTTTGTAATAAAACCTGTGTTGTTTTTGCAGTCAAAATTTGCTTATAGGCTTATGTATCTAGGTTTAAAGGTTCATCAACTGCTACATTTAAACTTTCTCTCAGTTATCCAAAAACACAAAGTTCTGAAAAAGCTGAGTTAGAGTTTAAGTATTTAAAATATAATACAATTATTGCATTAAGTATAATGTTTTCTTCTTCTCCTACTCTGTTAATAACAGGCTTTATCCTAGCTTAGAGAGATATTTTTCAAAATTAAAGAAAAATCGATGATTTTTTAAATAAGAAAATAAAATTGTAGGCTCCTTGTCAATAGGACGTTTGGTACATGGAGATTATCAACTGGTGGATGTAATCAGTTACTGTCGATTAGGCAAGATTCTACCGCTACAGTTTTTAAAGTCATGATTGCAGTAACTCATACCTTTAATATAAATGGGGAAATATTTTAAGTAATGGTTCTTACTTATGCACTGGCATATAAGATTTAATTTCAAATGGAGATTTTTCCGGTTTTAGCAAGTGAGTTTAAACCAGTTATTTTGATGCTATTTAGGTTGATTAACAAAACATTAACTAGGAAGTAAAAGACAGAGAAGTAGTAGTAGATGCAGATTAAAGTATGAGCTTCAAATAATTTAGCAGGAATCAAAGAGAAAGCATAGCTATAGCAGGAATCAAAAGATCAACTCAACCGAAGAATTTTCAAGACAAATGACAGAGAAGAAGGATCATAAAAACTTCACTTCGGTTGGAACATAACTGTACATAAATGCTCAAAATTCTGGAGAAATACTAACTTTGTAGGAATGAGTCAAGAATTTGACTTATTTGCTTCGATTGAAACATGTACTTTTCTACAGTACATCAAACCCAATAGTAAATAACGGAACAAGAAAACAATAGAAAACCTGTAATACACTCTGAGACACGCCATAGCAACTAATTTATATGGCCAAGTATGCGATTGTGACCTTTTAGTTAGATTCGTATTTGATTGGTACGTGAATATATAACGGTTATAAGGCAGCAAATTGAATCCTTATTATCGGTTCTGTGATTTACAAATTCTTCTATTTTTATTTTGCTTGATGATGTAACTTTTTTTTCTGTAAAACATTCTAGCTAGCGTAGCAAATAGCTTTTGCTCTAATTGATTATTATTATAGTATATAAAAGCGGAGACGAGAATCTAAAATTACAAACCGACATTTAAAGAACAAAAGGTAAATAATCAACCGTAATCAATTATTTTTTTACGATTGCTGTTTTACGATGAGATTATGGTTGTTTAATGAAATTGTGCACAATCTCCAATAAATCTGCAATAACCTACAATTAATACACTGCATCTACATAAATTAATAATTGCAACTTTCAACACTGCACTATATTGCTTATCTAAATAAAGACATTAAATATCTCATATTACTTAGCTGCCCTAAAATATCCCATATTCTAACCTCTTACTCAATGATGTAGTAAACCTATCTCGTAAACACTTTCATTACAGGGTTATCGTTGAAGTGACCAATGTTCTGTCAGCTCTTCATTGCTTTTTATATTTTAGCACAATTAATAGCAATTTCGTGTGACGCCTTCTGGAAAATTAAAATCTTGCAACAATTCATTTTAAGTATAAGAAAAAGAAAAACTGTGCAAATTTATTTCGTGATGAAAGTTGACGTAGAATCAAAAACAGCCGAAAATCGGACATTTTAAATTAATTCATCTACGTCCTATCTACCCTGGAGGTCCTAATGAAGGTATAAATTGTCAAAAAGTAACGACCTTCACCTTTGTTATTAAATATTCCAAACTCATCCGTAAAAGGAAATAGCAATAAAACTAAATTATTATTATTTGATACACATATTACGGGGTCAGTAATTTTAATAACAAAATGGTTGTTTGTGTTTAAAGTATACACTTTTGTGCTTGCTTATATAACAGTATATTGCATAGTTTATCAAGTGCTCGCTGTGTAACCAATTCTTTTTAAAATCGTGTTAGTAGAACGGTTTCAAGTTTTATCTTCTTTTTTTATATAAATTTCGCATAAAATTACCAACTCTTCATTTTTTTTAAAGTGTGTACCTATTAAACCTTCGTTGTAAAACAATTGACTTCTTAATGAAGTAGTGAATAAAACAGTTGAAACTCTTAAAGGAATTAAATAGCTGCGAATAAGTCGTCCCTTAAATATTGTGTTTTAACGGTATGTTGTTTGTTTTAAATTATTGTTTGCCAAATTACCTTCGATTATGTAAAAAGCAATATTCGTTTACATTTCTACTTTTTTGCATGAAACTTAGAATTAGGTTAAATAAATGAAACAGGCGGTTTAAAAGTAATGACAGCTACTCAATTTTGTTCTTTCTTTTGTATTATTTTACGGCTCTCTAAAATATAATTTGCCCTTTTTTAGTGCGGAAATAAATTTAAAATTCAAGTCTGTACGTCAGTTGTGTGCGTGGTGCAATATTCATCATAATATTGCTACCTAATAAAGTTTAAGAAATAAAAAATGTAACACGCTTGACACATCAAAGTAAGTTAACTTATGCAAATTGTATAACATACGGCACAATTATTTTAATATGGGGCGGGAGAAAGATTCTTGGATCTACTTAGATTCTACATTAAATTAAATTATAATTAATGGCCAAAACGAATCTTTCTCTGTTCACTTAGAGGTAACATAATAGATTATTGAAAAACCAATAGTGTTTTCTGTGCCTTGCATCTATGAGGACCAAGTTGGTTCTCTAGAAAGAATAAGATTTAAAGTAATTTTATTTATGAATTTTATTTCTTTTGTTACACGTACCACTCTATGCATAACTCACTTGTTTCTAAACATAAAAAAACTTAGTAAAAAGTCACTTTTGCCGCTCACCTCATTGTAATTATATAAACGGAAACTCAAACCATTTTTTGTTAGAACAGCAGTTGTCTGCAATAACAAGAAGTGAGGGAAAATATTAAATTTTAAGCAAAATAAATATTATTCAATGTTAAGGGTATAAGTCGCAAGTGTATTTTGATATCCCTTGCGTCAGTATAATTAAAAGATAGTACTAATAATAATTCATATCCACCTGTATAGTTTTTGATTGAATAAAACTTGACTATTTAAAAACTGACACACATTTATTATTTTCGAAAAACCATTCAGCTTAAAATAGCTCATATATTAACCTCATTTTAAGCAAAAAATGTGTTTGATGGCCACTCAAATACTAAATATATCTTTCGATACGTTGAACCAGAAGAAAAAAGGAAATAACAAAATAAATTAGAATAGTCGTCTATCTACTTAAATTAATTGGTGAACCTGTTTGAGAGGCATCGCTCTCTTTTGATTCTTCTTAACAGATATATAAATAGAACTGAAGAGTACGAATTTGGACTTTTTTAATAAACTGGAATTCGTGTTATGTACAGTTCTAACAGTTACGAAGTATTAATTTGATTTGAATAAATCATCATTCAAGACGATTAAGATATCATTTTAGGTTAGATTATCAAATACGAATCAACTAATGTTTTTGGTACCACTGAAAGGACCTCATTAGACAAAAAAGCAAAAATGTTTCTGAAGGTTTGTTTTATGCACCTCACTTGGGGTGTTTTAGCTGAAGGTCTTTCTTCAGAATTTCCTTTAGTTTGTTATACTAATAATTTGCTCATTTTTATGCAGTGTAGTCCTCCAAATGAATTTTCTTTATGTTAGGTACAAATTGCAGATGTTCTGTTACTATCTTTTGAAATTATTGGATACTGTTAGTCTTCCCAAGGCTTCCTCACAGATTCATCTGATCGTGAGAAACTTTTTATTCTCTTTGATAATTTTTTACGTTTCTGGTTCGTATATTAAATAGGCAAGCACACCGCGGAAAGTGTTTTTAAGGGTTCAGGACGGTCGCGCAATCCCTTTATCTACCTAGAAATCTTAGATTGAGTTTCCTAAACTCTTCTCTGGTACATTTCTTAACTACATAACAATAATTCGTTTTTATCTTTTGGGTTAGCAAACCTCTTGGTTTTGCAAATTTTTAGGGATGAAAAATAAAAAATAGGAAAAAGAAAAACGAGGTGCCTTTAAACAAGATCTGCCATGAAATGTTGACTAAATTAGTAGGTCGAAACATTTTGATTAAGGCCTCTTATCTTTTCTCTTTTGTTTTGATTGTCGTCATTAATTCTTCCGCACTAAAACACAATGATTACGTAAACCTTTTCACTCTAAGATCTATTCAACCCAGATGCGGTTGCCATTCCGAAAAGCAAAACATCTTTTCTCTAAAATTTTTACATTAAAATATGTAGAGTAGGAAGACTCGAGAAGCATCCCACGATAAGTACGGAACATTGTCATGTTCCAGACCCAAACAGTTACGAAATATTTACGACATTGTTATATAATGTTGAATATCTAAACAGATATGTCTTTCTCATAGTACTTCTTTTCCCAAAAATATACTTTTAGTAAATCTTCTTACATAAGCTCTTGGAAATCCGAGAAATTTGCTGGCTAATGAACTAGCAGATTATTGAAACGAGAATGGAAGCCCTTTCATTAAAAGGTACAGAAGAGTAGCAAAAGCTTAGGGCGTCACTATCTCGCATAATGCTTTCCTACAAATGAAGCGTTGGTTTTGCTCTTGCTTGCTCTCCATTTAGCAAAAAGAAGAATTTACTACTCGCTATTAAATTGTTAATTGCTTCTGCTTTAGAGGTAGATATAATATGTAGTGTAGGGATCAGTCATCATAGAACCTGTTAGACTTTTTGGCACTTTGCATCAGTGTATGAGCTTTTGAGTGTTAATCTTTGCTGGCAGGGTATCGATAGCCAAATTAACACGAGCATTTCAACTGGAAGAGTGACATCTAATTCACGTAATTATAAATACAAAGTTTACTTTATTACTATTCTACTCTTACTCAAATCGAAAGGCAGTATATTGATGATCGTTAGATAATGATGTCATGTGTACCATAAAGTTAGCTATTATAAATTGTAAAATGAAGAGGATTTTAACCTGAAGTCTATTAACATTGTAGAGTCCACAGTTTCCAACTAGGGATCAAAAGATCTCACAAATTATAGATTTCAGTTATTAGGTTTGCTGACGCGGCACTGTAAGATTGTTGCAAACTATCACCAAAGCATGTTACAACTTGAATATCAGGAAATGTAAAAATAGTAATTTTTTAAAAAAATCATATCAAGTTACTGAAAGCCAAAAAGTTCTAACTTAAGCTATGTACTAGTATCCTTCCAGTAACTCTATATGGATCGTCACTTGCTACAACATCTTTTTAAAAACTAGGAAATATTAAACAACCAAAGGTAATCGTTCGCCAGAACATTTCCAAAATGTTTAGAATTTTACTATACAAAGTAGCGAACAGCTTCCATCAGCAGTTGCAGCAATATATTGCAATTTGGAAGAATAAGGGCTTAATTCAGAAAGTCTTGTGCGGTTTTGTAATAAATGATACATGCATTTTAAGATATTTAATAGCAATGTTTCTTATGTATTTTCAAAGTTAAGTACATTCTAAAAAAAATATTTAAACGATTATTTTTTCAGTTTTTGCCTGGAAAAGTGCGAATCTTTTTCTTGGTGCTTACCAACCAACCAACCAAACTTTCTTCAGATCTCGCATCAAGACAGTTGTTTTTCCTTTAGTTCTGGGTTCTCTCTTTACCATAGCTCAGGTATAAAATCGATAGAACTGTGTTCAAGCCATTCTATGGTACTTTTTGAATAGTGCACAGTCTCAAGGTCAGGCCAAAATAATGTGGGTTTGATATGACCCTTATAAAAGACAATAATCGCTTTCCCAAGTAGTGCTTCACATAAATTTCGGTATTAATGGTTCCTTTATAACAGAAAAGAACGCTTCGTTTTGGCATATTGCCTGCCAAACCAGTATTTTTATTTGTTGTACCTTTGGGACAACCACTGCGAGGATTATCAACAATAATTTGATATTGAAAAAACCTACTGATAGTCCTTCTGATAATTTGAGATGTAATACGATTCCTCAGTACTTTGTATATAACACTGCAAGATTCTAGACTTCAACATTTTGATACGCAAATTGTTACGTTCAATTTTTTTATTCCTACTAGTTTTCTAATGTATTCAATTCGAATGCTTAGTTAACTAGATTTTGCTAAAAACAAACTTGATGAGAACCTACGATACTTTCTGTATCAAGCCTTAATTTGTAAAAAGTAATTAGAATGCCATGTAGGTGATCAAATACAAATTGAAAGTGAATCGTATTATTTTTGACACCCGTATGTACATTACGAGGGCGGTTCAGTAAGTACACGTGTTTGACGACAGAAGGCGTTCCTGAGGGAAGTTGGTGATATCATCGTGTGCTGCCATCTATCAAACTACGGTATAACAAATTGCAGACTGATTGATAGGTTAGTTTGGATTTGACAGCCATTTAAGTAAGACGTGTTTCGTGATTTTAGCTAAGATGGAAAAGAGCAGTATCGTTCGGTAATTCGCTTTCTGTTTTGGGATGGGAAAAAATGCGAGGAGATAAAAGCAAAGTTGGATGCTGTTTATGGGGACACTTCGCCATCTATGACCACAGTTAGATATTGGTTCAACGAATTTAAACGTGGGCGAACTTCCGTTTTTGATGAGAAGCGACCAGGACGCCCGGCAGACGTGGTTACCGAGGAAATCATTCAAAAAGTCCACGACATGATTCTCGCTGATCGACGAACGAAAGTGCGTGAAGTAGCAGAGGCCGTAGGTGTGTCGACCGGAACGGCAATTAATATTTTACATGATAAGTTGGCGATGAAAAAATTGTCGGCGCGATGGGTGCCGCGATTGCTAACGGTGGACAACAAGCGGATGCGGCTGTTAACTTCAAAGCAGTGTTTGGAGCAATTTAAGCGAAATCCGAAGGAGTTTTTGCGTCGAGTTATCACCGTTGATGAAACCTGGATTCATCATTACACACCAGAAACTAAGCAACAATCAAAACAATGGATTTCTCCCGGTGAATCTGCTCCAAAGAAGGCGAAGATGATTCCATCGGCCGGAAAGGTCATGGCGACGATTTTTTGGGATGCGAACGGCGTCATCCTCATGGATTTTTTAGAAAAAGAAAGAACGATCACTGGACAATACTACAGTGAGTTATTAGACAGCTTCGACAAAAAATTGAAGGAGACACGGCCGCATTTGGCGAAAAAGAAGGTGCTGTTTCACCACGATAACGCACCAGCACATTCGTCCGGAGTTTTCGCCGCCAAACTGTATGAATTGCGTTATGAATTGCTGCCGCACCCCGCGTATTCACCCGATCTGGCTCCCTGCGACTTTTTCTTGTTTCCTAACATGAAGAAATGGCTCGCGGGAAAAAAAATTTAGCTCAAACGAGGAAGTCATCGCCGAGATAGAGGCGTATTTTGGAGAGTTCGACAAATCCAATTTTTTGGAGGGGTTAAAAAAAATGGCAGGAACGTTGGGAGAAGTGTATATTTCTAAAAGGACACTATGTTGAAAAATAAAAAAAAATTTTTGAAAAAAATTGTGTCTTCATTTCTAACACGGGTACTTATTGAACCGCCCTCGTACATTAAAAACAGACTTTTTCTGGGTACAATGGGCTTTTTACGAGACAACTAAAAGACTAGGCCAAACGTTGCTTTGATTGCTATTGCTAGCAATATAATTTTGAAGTACCTCTTCTTGATATCAGTAGACTCAGAAAAACGTTCAAAGGTCAAAATCAGTTGTGTTATCCTTAAAGAAGAACTTAGTTGTTCTAAAGAAGGGTTTGAAGCCATTACATAATTTCAGTAACTAATGCGATATCGAATACGATATGAAGATTGTCACCGTGTAAAACGACCTTAACTAAATTTAAATAAATGTGTGTGAAGACCATACTGGTGAAAAGCTTTTCATAATTGCGAGTAACCCTGTTAATGACGCGAATTGTCGACAACATGACGGCATCACTGCTCAGCAAGTCTTTATGACACTTTCCTGAAATGGAACAGGCAATTTCTAGTTTTATATATCGTGCGAAGTCTTTTCTCTAAAATGCTGTACTGAAATTACTTTGCAGCATTTCCATCCACGTTTTTGATCGGAAATACTACCTATAGCAATAAACTTAATCTCATGCGCCACACACACTTTCAAACAATTTGATCTCTTATTTCTCGCGGTTCTAATTCTTTAAGGACAAAAATAATTCTTGAACCGACATTAATTGCAAGGAGTAAGAACAACTATCACAAACTACTTACTAGCATTTCAATACTTTCGACTATGTATGCATAGAGTAAATTGAATTAAACAAATACCAGATTATGTTCGTTTATAATAAAACGGTTAATTAACCCATTTATTCATACACGCCGATATCAAGTTGAGAAATCTAAGGTTAGAGTAATAGTTTTTCATTTGTTTTTCTTTGTATTACAAATAAACACGATTCCATCGCTGTCTTTTTTAATTTTCAGTTTTTTCGATATCTTCGGTTATAACAATGGTATAAAAAAGTCATAAAGTACAGAAATAAAAAATTTGTTTACTCAATAATATTGTATTTCGTAAAAAAGAAATGAATAGAATATTAAAAATATATCTTTACACTCCTTTCACGGTTTTACTTTACGATTCCATAAAAGTGGATTTCGCGGTAAGAATAAAATTTCAATAATGGAATATGTTTCACATTTTTCCCCTTTTTTATTGTTAAGACAAAACTAGTGAATTCAAAACACGCATGATAACACGCTGATAACATAATATTCCTTTACCAATTATCACAAAACGTATTATCTAAGTCCCCTCAAACGTTTATCAATGGAGGGACAAGGTCACTGAAATGTTGTCCGTACTCCAAATATGAATTTACATTCCCTAACCTACAGCAATTAGCTATCATTATCTTTCTTTACTAAGCTATAAACGTAATCAGTCTCTCCCTTTCTAATGCGTGACGTAGCACACATACTAATTAAGATATTATTAATAAGAAGAAAACCAAATTAAAGAAGATTTCGTAACAAAACAATTTTATAATTATTAGTTAAGATTTGTAATATCGAAATCTCAAGAAAATAACCAGAAAATATTTTAATTTCTTTTATGATCGATTCTTTTTTTTTTCGTCTTAATGTAGAAACTCATTAACAGAATTGAAATTTCGTGCTTTTCAATACTTTTGCCAACCTACTTTCTAATTTTTATGCATGAATTTTAAGTAAATGTTACGGGTTTATGGTCTAGACTCGCTTATGTAAGGTTTCACAGGCTGCAAATACCATTTCCGGTTTTTTCGAGTTATTCTTGTATATTTATTAGTAATAATTACAGTATCATAAATTAGATCCGATTAAAAATGGATTAGTCTTTAGAGCTGTGATCAACATAATACACAGATATGAATGCGTTGAAGGTAAAAAGTTATTTTGATACTGATAATTTGCTTATACTATATCTAATTTGTTCGAACGACAAGCTGATAATTTATTTCTTATTTGTGTAACATATCATCGGTTCGATTGTATTCATATTTGATACAATACCTATATAAAAGAAATTAAAAAGGGTTTTGCAATTAAATCTTGAACCCTAAATAAAAAACTCTTCCCAACAAAAATAATAATGAAATTAATGTTTAAAATAAATAATTGAAGTGTTTTCGCAATAATTATTACTTTGTTTTAGATAATTGTAAATAATCAACTGTTAATTACCTTTATATAAGCCAAATGAAGTGGTTCACATACTATGATGCTTGTTAAAGCAGCAATTAAATTTCAGAAAAGATTTAGAACGGAGCAAACATCAATTAAAATTTTAGCAATAAAAGTCGTATTAAAGAGAGTCTTATGTATAAAAGGAGAGAAGTTGATATACGTGATAAATCTTGATAAGAATTTTTATAAAAAGCCACTATTTTAGTAGCTAATAATGGTAAACTTAAGATCAACAAGATATTTATATCTCTTGGGGAGATAGTTGCCCTAGTTATTAAGCGTGTTTTGTTTTTGTTGGAAGTATTAATACAGAATATGAGGCAGAAACTTCAGAGCTATCGCTATGGTTATATACCTTATGGATAGTTTATTTCAAAATTATCAAAATATTAATAGGGCATACAAAAGTTCGCAATTTCGGAAAAAACCTTATTCAACCATGTAGCTAAGCTTGATAGGCCACCTTGGGGTGGAATTTAATGAAAGTAAGCCAAATTGAAATACATAGGCAACATCAGAATCTATCAAACCCAGTGTATTATAATGAAATTGTTATGACCTCCAAATCTTATAAAATTAGAAGAACTTGCACTCTCAAATTTTATTTACCAGGAGCATCTTACATTTTTTCTTTTCTTAACTTTTTGGTCAGTTGATAAAATGGCAGAGTTATGGTTATACAAATACATCATTTTTCTCTAAGTAAACCCTTCTACCTATTGGACATGGGAATGTATTCAACTGTAGAAGAAAATCAAATTAAGAGAAATTCCAGATATACACTGTAATCCAAAAGTTTAAGATCAGCTATACTTCTGAATTATAAGTTAATACACTGAAAGAAAAAGTTGGATCATTTTTTAATATGTGGTTTAAACCTGAACGCAAATATTAATAGAGCGAAGAAGCAGCGTAATTGTGATGGAACAAGCATACGTCTGTGCAGCAACAGGTAATGAAATTGTTGAATGTTTAGCATTACACTGTGCTTTGGAATCCGCTAGTTTTTCATTCTATTTAAAAGTACAGAAAACAACAAATCTGCCTTTGTTAACTATAAATATAAAACAATATGGCGGCTGATGCGTACTAAAGTAGCATTTTGGCAATCTCTTCCTAAGCTGTTTCTTCAATTTTGAACATGCCATATTTTCAGTATTTCTCATCCATTTGTTTTCTGCCGAAAAGCTTTGCATAATTTACTTTAGCTTGCTGCATTATAAAATTTTGTCTAGTTAAGCAAAGACCACAGGGCACTGCAACATTTTTAAGGATGTCTTTATATCCTTCTTTATTTAAAATGCCGTTAACCCTAAGCAACTTTCCAATTTTTTCGGCATAAAAACAACCCCACACGATAATCGAGAAAACCATGTACTCGTGCAACATTTTTGATTATTGTTTGTTTCAAATGTAGATTTTTCTTCACCTTCAAATTTTGATAATTTCGTCCATAAACTTTTGACTCAGTCCAACTGTGGTGTTTTATCAACTATTTCTTCTTGTTAACTAGCCAAGGCAATAGTTTGCAAGTCGCTATTCTTCCATAAAGATTAACTTCCTGTAACCTTTATTTAATTGCAGTCAAAGAATTTTCAGTTAATTCCGCAAAAAAATTATTTTTGATATTTGTTTAACCAAACACCCCACTATGAGAAATCATTTTTTTAATATCGGCATGATATGTTTTATGGCTACTGCAATAATAGTACTGTTTGTGCAGTTGATTAAATACGAATCAACGTTGCTTTCCAAATCGAACAGTGCCTGACAAAAGAACTAATAATTGAGAATTAGACTTTAACATATGGATATATTTAGTTTCCCTTTCTTCCTGGAGCACCCTAAATATTACAATTTTTACAAGTGGTCTCAGACTTTTGGGCTAAATTTTAGCTATTTATAGTAACAACCCAAAGATTGAAAAAATCTTTATTTTTGAAAATCTCAAAATTTGTTGATTGGAATAGATGTTGTTATAAAACGAACTCAACATTCCAAGGAAATCTAAAACTCAGGAATTTTCATTTTCTCGGGTTTCTAGACTTCTTTTTCTTCTTTTCAAAAATAAGTCATTAAACAGCCAAAATGTTTGATCGCAAAATCTTATAGATGAATCACAGTAATGATTCTCTAGATGTTCTGTAATATTTATTATTACATGTCAAAAACGTGTCTGGACAAACCAATATTTGGGTATCTATATTTAGTCGAAAAACGAATGAAATTTCTGAAGCACTTACCAATCCGTTATTACCAAATAAATGATTTACAAAATTTCCGTTGGGTTACATTGTCTAGTGGAAAAACATGTCTATTTCAGTCAAAAGTCAAGTCGAAATTCCGGAATTTTTTGCCATTTCTAGCAGCTAATTGTTAAAGTTTGACCTTTCCAATGAATTTTTCTTCGGGTATCAACTACGTATTGTACCATGTTCGTTGATGATATTAGAAATCATCAAAATTATCTATTTTGTATCTTCTATCTTCTTTTGCAAGAGAGGAGAGCAGGATCGGACTGGCCCGTCGGGCTATCGGTCGCTGCTGTTGTGGACCGGTCGTGCCTATTAGCAAACAAAAATAAGAAATGTAGAAATGTAATATTTGTGAACACAAGCGCCGGCAGAATTGTTTGGAAGAAAATGCAAAATATTTTGATGCATTTATGCCGACTCATCAACGAAAGGTATAGTTGAGCGGTTAACGCTTTAGGTTTGTCTTCAGGAAACTCCAGCTTTGACTCTCCAAAACAACAGTTCTCATTTAAGACTCTGTAGTATAGCTTTTGCTTTTTCTAGAATTCTTAACGGATCTAATCCTATTGGAAGAGCTTGCCAGAAATGTAATATCATTAAAACGAAATACAGCTAAAAAGTTTACAAGGAATAATGGAGAATTACCTAAGCATTTCTTTAAACTTCGAACAGCCGCAAGTTCACATAAAACAATACTGAAGTTTTTGCCAAGAAACTTTGCACGACACAAACGTAATACTACTTATCTTAATTTTAAATCAAATGTAGTACTTTGGCATATAGGTTGGATATTTGTAAATGCAGATAATTTTCTAGAATTCTCCATTTTAAATTTTAAACTTCGAGCCATTCTTAGAGCTGCTGATCCAAAATGTGGAAATGGAACGCAAAGGCCTTCCCTTCTACCTGACCCACACATAGTGAAATTCCTCATGACCAGAGACTACAATCTACTTTTTTATATGATGTGATCATCAGTACAATTAAAATTGCTTTATCGATTAAATTTAGAATGTTTCTCCAAGGTAAGATTTTTTTTAATGGCTAGTACACAATTAAACATCTTAATTTCTGCACAAAACTGCCGTATAACCTTTGTTCTCCAACATCAAATTAACTGCCCTATACTATATTTCTGCCAATACAACAATGATTAGAAAAGTTAGATCTAACTCAGCTTTCAAAACCTAAGGCGTATGATTAAAGCAACTCGCAGATGAAGAACCTAGCTAAGAGATTCTAGTAAATCTTCTTGGAGTTTTAATAATACTAAAACTCAAAGCCGTCAAGAATGTGTTTGCAAGACAAAAACAAATAAGTTGTGCTAGTGTTTAGCAAAAAAAGACGTTATGTACAAACAAAGAGGAATTGCCTAGTGTCTTTGATAATTTCCTGAAAAAGAGGTATTTTCGGCAAAGATGTATACACAGGGACTGCCCGGGAATTGAGATTCTAGCAAGAACCCTTTTCAGTTTCAAGAAAGTGTCGATGCTTAGCCTGTTGATCTAAAGATTGTATGCACAACAGCGTGTGGAAAACTCAGTCCCAGGCTCAAAAAGCTAAATTGGTAGATTGTCATAAAGACGACAGTTTACTACTAACATGAAAAAACTTTTCAGAAATAAAGTAAAAGATAAAAGGTTGCTGAGCACATATGAATGGAACAGAACACATGGGTAAGACAGTTTGACTCTGTCATGGTCTGCAGTCTTCATTTTTGTTGCATTCTATTACAAGCTAACTACATTTAAAGACATTATTGTCCACTTATGTTGGAGAAAAACTCTCTGACTGAATAACATTGAACGTTCCTTGTCTCCTTTGCCAAAATTCTAGTGTTAGATATCTGGAAAAATATTCCACTCGGGATAGTGGCGGGTACAAATGCACCTTTTTTTACACCCTTGCGGTCCTCATGTTTCAAGCAGCTTCAGTAGGAAGAGCCGGTAAAGAAGTTCTGCTTGGACTAGTTTTTGAACGCAGTCCAAACCTGGAAGAGAGTATGTTATGTCTGTGACTCAACTTGCAATATAATTATTAGTTCCTTCATCTTCCTATCTTCACCAATTAGGATTCAACGACACAACCACCATACGATCTTAGTTAACATTGCTTAGTCCTTCCTACTTCACAGCTGTATCATAAACGTTGTGTCTAGCCTCTTGGTACCGGCAACCAATTTTATCCCGGTAAAAATAGAGCTCACGATACGTTTCACATAACCTGTAATTCTAATATTTGTCTCCTGGAATTTGATTAAGGAATAGGTTCTTCTGAAGTTGAGCTTCCAATTGGGCACGTTATCTGCAAACTAAAATTAATAGTACTGAAAGTAGTACTATTCGTTGTTTGGGTATGTTCAGAATATACATAAAATGTGCAAGTTTCCACAAAATTCCAAAGCCATGTACAGGGTAGGTCAGATTGGTTGTCTCTTAGTTCTTTTTCAAGCTTTATTGTCTTTGAGAAATAGTAAGCCGTACTACTAGAAATTAAATTTGTAGTAAAGAATGTCTTTAGAATTCTTTGATGACACTTCAAATAAGCAAGATCCGAGGAAAAGTTGTTTTTGGAGAAATAGACCATGACATTCAAATTTTGCTTTCACATTTGATTTCAAAAATAAAAAAGTAGCTTATGCTTCCGAAAACTGTTTTTCGCTATCATCAATACCAGATACCCTATGATGACAACCAATTTGACCCACCCTGTACACAACACTTTATAAATAAAAAATAAATAAAGCAAGTATTAATTTCGTTCTATTTTTGCACCACCCAGTTTAATTCTTAAAACTGGTTACATGTTTTGTTTTGAGCTTGTAATAATGGATATCATTGTACTGTTGCATGACATATTTTTAACTTACTTGATATTGGTAGTTATTGGATATAATATTTAATTTTTACAAAGTTAATATATGTAGAAGTGTTTTCAATCTCAAAGAGGGCTCGAATCTACGACCTTTGGTGAACTAGACTGTCTAGTTAACCAAAAGTAATAATTTCGAATCCTGTCCAAGGTCGAGAATCTTCTTATATATATCAACTTTGTTAAAATAAATGTGTTGCTACATAAAACCTTTCATTTTTCATGGTTTAACTATGAAATAAGTCATCTCTGTTCTTTGTTGTATTTCTTCATTTGGAATCTTCTTATTTTCTCAAGTAATTTGAAAGAGTAATAGTTTATTGGAAAAGATTATCGTACGTGTTTTGCTAACTTTAGAAACTGTAGAAATGGTGAAACACCAAAAATGCGGTTTAGAAATAAATTAGATAACCCAAAAAGGTTTGCAAAAATAAGGAAATTTTGCTATGTGAGAATTCAAACATTGGAAGCTCAAAAATAGAAATTGCACGAAAAACTCAAGAATTATTTGTTTAGATAATAGAACGAAGAAGAATCGGAAGTTCCAATTATAGTAACAATCTTTTCTGAGAGAATAAAATTGCATGGGAAAATCTTTCCAAACATCGCGTTATTCAATTCCTTTTATTTGTACCTAATGAATTGAGGTTACAATTTAAATATCTCGTGTTCATTGACCACAGTCGAGGGGAATCACCAGTCACCATCAAACTATTACTATCCAATAGTCCAACTACAATGTTAATGACATCCATTTTAATTCAAGGAAATTAAAAAGGATAACTAATGCTAGCTATTTAGTGTATCATGATAACTATTATACTTTTTTTTGATTGTGATTTATTTACAAATTAAGGCTATTAATAACAATAACGAGTTGCGAATCTGTTTATAATTATGGTGTTTAATTGGAATGCACACATCCATAATTTGATATAAATCTACAAGTAAAAATAACCTTAATAATTACTATAACCACATCCCTTGTTAGGTACGTAATTAAACTACAGCATGTGTAGGAAATTTTCATTCTCCCTCTTCTATATATAATAAGCAATTACTTGTTCATCTCTATTCAAAGCCAAGAACGAAGTAAACAATTATTAGATAACAGAAATGGATCTTTATAACTTTATGTTACAATAAATAACCAGTGTCGTTTCTTTTCCGCAAAAATCCCTGGGATGTACATATCTAACAGTATCGAAGAAAAAATAAAGATTCTTGGAATATGAGACTTTCTCAACAAACAAAAATTCCTTTATTTTGCCATCAGATTATTTCATAATAATAATAAATTAATTCATAAAATCATGTTTATATTAGTAAAGCAAATAATTAAATTACGCCAGTGATGCATTTGTTTTTGATGTCTGTGGATTTTCCAGTTTATATGTAGCTTCACGTTTATTTCGTTGCAATTCTAAGAAGTTTATGTGCATAAATATTTCTAATTAACAGACGAAGCTTTGGTTTAGAGACTTGTGAAAGGACGTTACCAACTTAACATTTACATTTTGATTAATTTGCTGTTAAGTTTAATTTGAATGCTTGAGAAAGATTTTAAATGCGCCGTGATTTTTAGACATTAATAAAAAGGAGAGGGGAAATTAATAAACATCGTAAGATAAAATAGAATTGTAATAATATGAGAAACAAATAAAAATAAAATTGTAATTATTACAAGTAAACAAATCCACAAAGTTAAATAAAGCGATAGCCGCAAATTATCTAAAAGAAAGAGACAGCAAAAAGAAATAATAGATAACAAACCATACAAATATTTGTTTCTGTTTGACACGATTATCTTCATTAATTCTTAAATAATAAAAAAAGAAAGAAGAATTCTAAGTTTTCTCTCTTTGAGTTATATTTTCCAAGTTGCTCATTAATTCTCTGAAGAAGTTTCTTTTAAGTTAAAAGAAGTAGAAATGAATCGTTTATTGTAAATCTATTTTTAGATGATTCAAACTTGCATATATTCAAATGTTTGTAACAATAGCTTTAAATACTAAAATCTTTTTTTTTACATCAAAGAAGGCTAATTTAAATAAAAACAAAATTAAGTTTATTCAGTTTCCTAAAAACAAAATTTTTCTTTTTTTTCCATTCCCTTAAGATAATTTTGCAGAAAACGTATCTATTTAAAAGATTCCCACGCATATATTTTTAAAAGGATTGCTGCAAAAAGGGTACCTAAATAACACTACTTTTTATACTTTTAAAATAGTAACTTCTCAAGCACTTTTTTCGGGGTTTTGGTATAACGAGAACTGTAGATAATCTCAATTTAAAGTCATTTCCTAACCCTATTTGCAGCCGTATGCTAGAACTTCCCTCATAATAATGCTTGTATATTACGTAAGGGCTTATACAGGGTGTGAATTTCGAACGTTACAATGGCTATTATGTCTGGAACTAAACGAGATATCAACAATAATTTAAAAGCAAATTTTGAAATTAATCTGATTAATTTGCTTCAATCCGTTCAGATTGTATATTACTGTACGTGGAGTACCATCATCTTGTTGAAAATAAATGTTTTCATGCCCTAGTCTCTATAATTCTGAACCTAATAACGTTTCTAACATGAATGTGTAACGATTAGCGATCACACTATTTATTTTCTTCGAAAGAAGTACTCCTCTATGAGTCCAAAACCTGGAACACCATACACATCGTAAATCTTGAATCATGAAGAAAATTTTCATTACCAAAATATCGATGATTTAGCTTGTTAATACACCCATTCAGGTGGAAGTACTCATTCTCATTATCATTTAAAGTCTGCAAGAGCTCTGTGACATTTTTAATTTTTGTAAAACTTGAATTTTGTATGGATGAAAATACAAATCATCATGTATGATTCCATTTCGAGATTTACAAAACAATTTAATTCATACTTTGCAACAATGCCGCTGGTATCAATGGACTCCTTTAAATTGCTTGAATATGTTTGGATGTTCTAACTGTACAAGTTTTAAAATTGTTTTTCTTATTGGAACCCTTTCATGCTTTGATATGTTGGATTCTTGTCATTAAAGCCTTTAAGTTTGTAAATGAGACTGTGTTAAAGTAAAATACAACTAAAAATTAGAAATCTATACATTCAAAACTATCATTGACAGTTGTACATGTTGATTTTCTCTAAAGCCCCTTTCACCGACTCGATCGACCTTAACTGTAAAATTTGCACGATTGAAATTCTTAAATCAATCGCATGGCATTGAACGCAAAAATTCAACATGTCGTAAATCGATTATCAATCCATTGTTCTTATTGAACTATTGCATTTGCCATGGTAGACTGCTCAGAACAGGCCGTACCTGTTGCTCATCCTGTACAATTTGAAAATATAAGACTGGCTATCGATCTCATTTAGCAATTATTAGTAATCCTAAAGGAGGTCAGATTTATTGATCCTGGTAGAAATAATGCTGATAAGCTTAGGTAATGCAAAGAAGGAAAGAAACGAAGCCATTGGGGTTAGCACATACAAGTGCAACTTGTTTTCATTTGATAGGATGCAAGATGGAAGGTCTAGATGTTTAGATGAGCATAGTTTCCAATTTGTGCAGTGTTTGTTTTTCGGAAAGTTTTGCAATCATGAACAAAAATAGTTTATATGTAGATGTTCGTTGACAAGTACCTCTTGGATGGAAAATATCGTTGGGGCAAACTTTGTAAGTGTTTATGAATATAAAGACAAGATTTTGTCTTCCCCAAAAATATTAAATTTTAATTTGTAAGTGTTCTTGCTTTCGTCAATATTCTTAATATTCTTTCTTCATTTGAGAAATGGTGTCTAGGACAAAGATAAGAAACACCTGATGATAATCGGATTTAGAAGTTTAAAGCTGTTTAATTGGTCGAGTGTAGTAGAACTACCTTTACTAAAACACAGTTGGAAGGTTGTCTAATAATTATGAAGACAAAATTCGAAAGAGTTCTAGCTTATATAGTCCGAGGCAGTTCTTCCACCGACAATAACGCGGGCCATGCCAACGCACAAAATAAACTACAAGCAATGCATGCGTTCCAATAGATGCGTATGCGAGACTAGTGGAAGATGGTTGGGAGGGAAGAAAAAAGAGTAACGCCTGATTAAAACACAGCTTACTGTAATTTTTCATTTCCAAATTTAATAACTTACCTATAGAAATCCACTGATTCGATAAATTTTCAGTTGCTACTTTGGCACCATGTTATTTCGACGCGAGACTAATTTTCTTACAGAGCTATCTTGGCATGGAAGTGCTGAATAAACATTATAAACGCAAAGGAAGGCTTGGAAGACATTAAAAACACGATGCAACAGAATAGGAAGAATGCAAAACATGAAGTTGTAGACGTAGTTGCGAAAAGTAAACAAAAGAATTAAAACAAAATGTTAGAAATGATGCAAATAGTGACATTTACAATGTTAGATTGTAGATTACTGTATTATAAATACACAAAGATATTGCAATAGCGAAAATAAATAAAAGATAAGAAAATGGAGTTACTATATGAAAACAACAACAGTTTACGTTAGGGAAAGTACATCAGGTAACAAACTATAAGTCTATACATTGTGATAAAATATTCCTAAGGTTTTCGAAACTCCGTTACAGAAACAAGACGACGCGTGTGGTGTCTAAAATGAAAACTTCCTTTTATGAGGAAAGAGTAAATTCTAATTCTAATTCATTTAGCAAACTCTGTTAACGTATTCATTTACTAACGCCTGCAACAAACTAGAAAACTTCTACGCTTGCATTTAAATTAACAACTTGCGTAGCATGAAGCTATAACAACTTAAAAGAACTTTTAACTTCTTTTGCAGCTTTTGAATATACATACCTAATCCTTTTCCAGTTATGCAGTCTAAATTTAGAAATGCAATTCTTCCATTTGAATTATTTATTTGTTGTTTAAGACACATATATTTTAATGTCTTACGTAATAGTAAAATATACAAAAAGTTGCAGAAAAATGATAAAATTACCTCATCTATAAAAAACAAAAAATCTGATGCATCAAGTATGTCAAAAAGATTGGCCTGTTCTGAAACTCTATTGTTTTTTTCAAGGTTTCCGCCTAAATGGTTTTTTTAGTTTATATTTTTATTGCCTTTATGTTTATAAGTCGTTGCAAGGTTACCAGAAAAAAAATGTATAAACGAAACTGAATATCTTTGTGTTATCAAAATATTCGCAGTATCAACAGAACTGGATGTACCTAACTATACAGTTGATATACTATTTATAATGAAGCATATTTTTTACTACAACTTTGTAATGTTTTATTGTTAGTATAAATACATAGGCTTGTTAATTAGATTCTGACTCAGGATATATATTGATGTATTACTCTACTAATGCATGCTAATTTGAGTTTTGATTGAATTTATAGAACAAGTTGTGATTAGAGATTTAACTGTGGAATTAACAAATATAGATTTCCAATAAGTAAACCGTAATCAATTGTAGTTAACACTGAATTATTTTTGCCACATAGAAAGTTTATTCTCACGTGACGGAATTATATTAATTTTTTCTCCACTCAGAATTCTTATTAGTTATTATCATTAGTAATTGTTATATAACATATATTATAATAATTAGATCAAAGTCGGATGATGAATTAATTGGTTACATACGAGAAGATAATATATTTAGAAGTTAACATCATGTCTGAAACACACCATACAATACACACCTAGAAGATTCCTTACTTTATGACTATCCTATGTATACTACGAATGTATTCATCATTTTCAAGATTCTTTAGATTTCAGAATAGCTCCCACATCACAGTTTTTTTGAGTATGTTGCTTTGTTAAAATTATTTTGAAAAAGTGTACAAACTATAAATAACAACATGACATTAAAAATGTAGGAATTTAAGGAATTCGATTTTAATTTTAGTTTTTTCTTATTATAGTGAAAGTTGTTATAATGCCATAATTTAGTAAATTTAAAAAGCCTGATTTACAACAATTTAAATATTTAGTTTTTTCAAACCATATTCATTCCCCCTTCTCCACTTCAATTCCCTTTTTAAACTAAATTTACAATTTGAAAAGTTCAAGAACACATTAGAAAATTTGAGAACACAATTTGTTAACAGCTTTTTTCCTCTTAATTGAATTAATTTGAATTTTACTTTATCTTAACGATTTTTTTGTTTCACCTTGAAGTTTCAATTTATTTAAGTTTTAGTTCTAACGATTTACATAAATCCTTAATGATGAATAATTTTATTATAATTAGTAAATATTTAATAACACTTTACAAAACCAAAGTAGGTGTAAATGACTCTTCAAATTTTCATTGTTTCGCTTTATTTCTCAAAGGTCACCACTAACTTCCACATGGGGAGAAACAAAAAAAAAACTTTGCGGTTTTATTATCACTTGCAGAATTAGAAAAGAGAGAAGGGGGAAATGTAATTAAACCGACTACAAATCTCGTGTGTTCTGAATGCAACTAAACAAATTAGTAGTAAAATGTATAAAACACTAAAATAGAGGCAAGTTCGTTGTCATGAACGTAGGGAATTAGGGTTTAGAGTCGCTAAAACCCACACGTGAACGGCCCTTATTACAAGCAATTGTTTGTTCCGCTAGCCTGACTGACAGTCAACATACGAATTCCACTACAGTCAAGATTAACCTGTCAACATAACAAGAGGATAAAAATATTTTCGACGTACATTACTCGGTGAAAAAATTTTTCCCGGCATTATTTTTATTTTTGTGCTCAAGAGCTGCGTGCTGAAAAAGCGAATTAAACGTTAAGTACAAGTTGATGCCATTTTCAGAATACTTTTGGAAGTTACTCGAGTTTATCTGTAAAAGCTTATATTATTAAACACGTTTTCCCGTTTGGACACACGTTACAAATGTTATCTACTTAACATTTAATTTGGTTTTTATTTTTTATTAGGGCATCAAGCGCGATAACGATGCAAAAATGTAAATTATCTGCGCCACCTACACAGAATTGATGACATGATCTCAAAAATTTATAATACTGCACTGTAATTGATAAAACCTAATTAATCAGTTAATGCAGTTTTTTGGAAATTTTACCAACGCAATTTTGATACTTCACTGATTACCAAAAACGTCAATATGTCTCAAAGTAATAAATATTATACACAATTTTGCTACTTTCTATCAATATTTAATGTTTCTCGTTTTCTTTTTTATAATAAACGAGATATCCAGTAACATACGTATAAAATGATATCTCGCAAAAATAAAAATAAACCAAAATCTTGCCATATATTAAATAATTCATATCTAAGGTTACATTTATCTCCTCTTTTTCTTTTTATTGGATAATACACGAACTACTGTAATTATTATTTATGTATTCCAACACCGTAGTGCTTTTTCTGATATGGATTACGTAAAATAGTGTAAAAAGTAGAAAACTACTTTTAGGTACCTACTAATAGTTTTTATTATTCGTGACTTGCTAGCACACATAAATCTTAAGTGGTAATAGGTTAGAAATATCGTGTTCTGTTCTGTGTAATGTTACATGAGTAGTACGTATTCATATCAATTCCAGGTCCTGCCAACTTGAATTTTTACTGTATCAATGTTATTTAAATTATGTCTACACTTCTTGCTATTATAATTATTACTTTAGTACTGTCAGCAAATGGAATAGGTTGGTAACATCTTAATCTTACATCTA
>VTPC01090565.1:90357-104327 GCA_011009095.1 Ignelater luminosus
AAAGAAACTAAAACAAACTTAATTATGAAGCTGAACAGATAAAAAAACATGCGATTATTAATGCTTTAGTTAGAAAGCAGATACAAAAGTTAATAAATAAAATTTCACCATGTGTGTAGATTTAATAGCACACATAAAAATATCATACAAACTGTTTAATTCTTAGTGGAATTATTATAATTACTGAATTTTTTCTTCATTTTCACTTTATGAAATATTTTAAATAAATATCTTTTTATTTTGATCATTATACAGAGTGCTCCACCAAAAGTGACCTGTCCTTAATGTACTGTAAGCAAATGCTAATCTCAAAATAAGAAAAGATATTTACGAAGAGGAATCTTAAAATACTACGTATTTACATAGATCAATTACAGATATCACAGGACGTACCACATGCACTGTTAATTTATTTACTATTTACATTTTTACTCTTTACATACCATGCACTCCCTCTGTTGAGACACTTAAATCTCTGATGGATTACTTTATTCAATTACAATTTTCTACGAAAAAACTTATAATTTGTGGAAACTTGAATATATTTCGCTTTAGCAATTCATTTTCTGACGATACTTGAAGTAATCTACTAATAAATTTCTTCGAATTATTAGATATTACGCAGTATAACGCGAATGATAGACTGTTGGATCTAATTTTCTCCAATATTCAGTGTACTGTTACTAAAGATAGTGCGCCTTTAGAAGGATATTTTGCGCACTGTAGAGCAGAGTATATTCCCTGACTCTAAGACTTTTTGGTCTTTTATATAAAACATAAGAGCTAGCAGAATAGCTAGAACAATACTCAAGAACGATGTACCATACGATACACCGTAAGCGATCGTTGATGCCTTTAGTGAATATTTTCAGTCTGTTTATAATTATTCAGAAAGTATTCTCAACACTACTGATAGCGATATTACCGTAACAAACCACAACATGCCCTGCATCAACTTTAATTCTATAACTGAGAATGACATTACTTTAGCTCATCCGCTTTCCTCCATATTGAATCTAAGTATTAGAATATCCACATTTCCACAACAGTGGAAAACCGCTAAAATAACTCCCGTTTTTAAAAATGGCAACGTGTCTGATATTACAAACTATAAGCCAATAGCTATTCTTTCAGATTTCTCCAAAGTCTTTAAAATAGCCTTATTTAAATCCATTTATCACTCTGTTAGAAACACTATTTCGGACTATCAACATGGATTTGTGGAAACGTGTTCTGCAGTTACTAACCTTAGTTGTTTTATACATATTATCTCAAAAGCTCTCGACAACTATGGTCAAGTTGACACCATTTACGATCACATTGTTCATGAAATCGTTTTACAGAAATGGCTTCACTAATTCCTGTGTGAGCCACACTATATTTCATTCGATGATTATAAATCAAACGAATTTACAGCGCCATCAGAAGTTCCCTAGAGCTCAAATTTGAGAGCTTGCTTTTCGCCATATTAATAAAAGATATAAGAAGTGGAGTCAAGTCAAACTTGCTAGTGTTTGCAGACGGTGTAAAAATATTTCGACTTACAAACTCGCAACTAGATTGTGTTATGTTAAAATCTGACCTAAATATTCTCTCAGACTGGTGCTCACTAACCAAACTTAATTTGAATATTGTGAAGGGTAAAATAGTGTTATATACACGCAAGCATTCGGCAATTATTTTTCAATATTCCATTGGATCAGGTACTTTTGCAACTCACATAAATCAGACAATCTCCTCAGCCTATAAAACTTTTAGGGCTGATCATGCGTAACTGTAAACAGTTTACCAACACTGACATTTTGAAAACATCATTTTTTACTTTAATATGCTCCGTGCTCTAGTCTGGAGCCATCTTTATGAAAAAACCGCAAGAGCCCTTTTTTCCTAAATTATCCATAAAATACAAAAACATGGTAGCTTTTATTTCTTTTCAGAAACGTAACAGAATGTTTTCGAAAAGATATGCATGCACCACCCTGCATCTCACTGTCAATTCATGCTGGCGGTATTGACTATTGAAATTTACAGAAGAGTAAAGAGTAAAAACAGTATAGAGAATTTCATTAAAACCTTAAACCTCCTGTGTTGCGAAAACGGTGTATTTTTGAAAAAAGAATGCGCTGCTAGATTTTTCGTAATTATTTCCAGAACACCCTGCATTTAGATAGGTTAAGACATTTTATTTTCAAGGTTGTTCTTCTTTTTCTTCATTCCTATGCAGGCTTCAGCTTGTATATATAGGCAATGCCTGTTGAATCTCATCATGCCTCTTCCCATGTTGGCGTCCAGTCTTCTTTCCCTCTTTTTGGGGAACATCCCAGTAGTCTTTTGTTGTCTGGTTTGTAAGTATTAGCTCTTTTTGCTAATCTTATTTCATTCTACGTTTTTATTCCAGTGTTTTCATCTTTTTTTTACCCATTTTGTTGTGTTTCCGATATTACTCTATTGTCTTCTATGTTCATTACTTTCTCGGCCCTTATTGTTTTCCTGTATATTATTCGCAGGATTCTCATTTTATTGTGAGGTTTCGGCGGTATTTGCCATCGTCTCATCTGTATAATTCATAATTGATTTTGTTATTGTTGGCATTACTATCTGTTCCCATATGTTTATTATGTCTTTTAGACATCCGATATAATAGCACGTAGCGCTTTCATTATTTGCTCTTCTATTTCATTTTTCAGGTTTTGTCACTTTTAATTTTTGTCCTTAAGTATTTGAATTTCATGAACTGTTTGATGATTTTCCCTATATCTGTAGTTTGCATCTTCTGGGCTCTTTGGATGTTACCATGCATTTGATTTACCTGTATTGATTTGCATGTTAAAGTTTCTTTACTGTTTGGTTGAAAACATGAACTTTTTGTAAATTATTCTCCGAGACAGCGAACAGCACAGCATCATTGGCGTAGCAGACTGCATGGAAGAGGTATTTCCCATTTTATACCCAGCTGTTTTGGGAAGGGCTTCAATTAATTTATCCATAACAACATTCTGGAGAAATGAATCTCCTTGTCGCACTCCTGTTGTAGTATCCACTTTATCACTTAATATGTTTACTTTTATATTTTGTTTTACATCGGTGATTAGTTTTAGCCAATAGTTGTTAAGTTGTTTTTCTCTAATGATTATTTCTTTACTTACTTCTTCCAAGACTATTTATTTATCTATTATCTAATATTATGCGTCTATAAAAATTGTCCGGTGATGTCTTTTGGCCTTTTTCAAAGATAGTTGTAGCAGTTCCTGGTTTTTCTTTTAATTTGCTTAATATGATTCCAAATAAAGTTACCAATAGAATTAATAATTTATAGTTAAACAAATTTTTCAAAGTTAGGTATGGTTGTGCTGTGTTTCCAATCAGTTGGTATCATCCCTTCTTTGATGATATTATTTGTTAATTTGTGTAATTTTCGATCCTCTGTATATTAGTATTGCTTATGTTATCAGTTCCCGGACTTTCGATTTTCCAATTCCTCGAACACCTTTTCTCCTATTTCTCTATTTACTTCTTATATTTCTCAGTCAACGTCTCGTATAGAATGTCAAAATATTTTTTCCATCTCCTACTGTAAATATGTTTGTCTGTACTGTGTCTTCAACTTCCATTTTATTTTTTCTTAACAGATTTTTTTGCTGGAATATGACTTGTGAACTTTTTCCAGTATTCTTGTTTGAGGGTTTATATTCTTCAGCTTGCGGCATTCCGTTCTCTATTATAATATTTACGGTTTTCTTGTGTTTTATTTCCCAATATCTGATGTATCCTTTCTTTTGCTTCATTTGCCGCGGTTTTTCAGTATTGTCCATTGTCGTTCTACACTACTTTCGTTAATTGTTTGGTTGTCTATGATCTCTCTAAATCTGCTTTTGTAAAATTGTGTTGTGCTTTGAGCTTCTAGGGATTCCAAGTTAAGCTTTTCGGTATTCGGTTGTGTCATCTTATTTTACATGGCAAGAGTACATGGTCACTACCTATATAGTTATTCGCTGAATTTATGGTTCTTACATCAAGAATCTATCCGGGAAGGAATGCATGTTATGGCATAACCTATAATCACCTCTTTAGTTTTGTCAGGTATATCTGCAAGGTCACAGTCCCAATATTAATGGAATAATGAGAAGTCAAAAATCTATTGACTTAATATAGAAGCCGTGGAGAGAGGATTTTCCATGTGAGAAACAAATGTGCAGTATTCCTTAGAACTGCCATTAGTTAATATCTGTCTACTACATAGAAAATTTTAAATCAATTTACCCTAAATTACTATGGTATAGTTCATTGTAACTAGACGTACAAGTCTTGGAATAAATGAGTGTGCTATTTAAGTCTCCGAGTTTATATGAGCTCAAGCAATATTATATCATCTTTGTTTCAGGTAATTATGTATTTTAGTCATCTGCTTAATAGATAAATTGACCAGCTTTTCCTTATTCGGTATTTGCTTTTGCTTACAAATTATTAAAGTTACTAAGTTATTTGTGGTGATTTTTGCTTTTTTGATAAGCAACATGGCAACACTTATTAAATGTGTCAATACAATTAGTAATTCCACATCAACTATGAGATCTCTTTGGGCCTTCTCAAAGCTTCTAGTAACTATACTAACTATAGATAGCGACGGACGGTCTTCCTTTACTATAAAAAGGGCTGTTTGACTGCTTTCTCTGTATAGTAAGATCTTTTGACATCCCTCCTCCTTCGGACTTGCTATCGGGAAACCATATATAAGAGGAAAATTGCATCAAGTTTATTTACTTGGAAATAAATAAAAAAAATCTTAAAAGTTGCTGCATTACGAACGAAAATGAGAGTCATGTACAGAAAATAGAGAGCATTTCTTTCTCTTTACCTCTTTTGTGAATGCAGTCTCTATGTTTATTGTTAATAAAAGAAGTACACGAATTCGCTACTAGAGAATACTGTTAACTTGTGTTTTCCAATATATCAAGCTGTAGGCAACCCTACTGTGTTTCAATAAAAACAATTAGGCTAATTGCTGCTGTCTTCTGCTGTTGCGCAAAACTTGTTAGACGTTATTCGTTAGTATTAATTATTTACAGTAATAAGTAATACAGAAATGTTCAAGTTCTTCTAATAAAATTTGTGATAAAAAAATATGTTTTATCAAAGCCAAATATTTTCAGCTTACCTACTTGTTTCTTTTTAATCAAAAATACATTATAGAACCCGCTTATTTCCTTCCCTAAAGATATTCAAGAAGAGATCTATTTTCAACGAACATTATTTATTTTTCCCTTTGCTGAAACTACTTTGAAGACGGTACAAAAATAAAATAGAAAAATTCTCGTATCACATTTAAATTCGTTCACCTTTAAAGAATATAAAAAAATACACCCATAGAGATCCACACATACATAGATGTTTTTAACAGTTATTGCATCCAACAGCATGCATAATATCCGTTGAAAGTCTTTATAGAATATGTGATTTTTATTCGACCTGATTTCTTTTGCAACTGTGTAGAAAAGACTTCAACTTCAAAGCACGATCTTTTTATGAAACCCAAGCTCTCCGTCTCCACTTAATATTATTTTCTTTATAAAATAACGTAGTTGTTCATCTTCTTATTTCTTAAGAAAAAGGAGGCGTAACGTAATTTTACCATCTTATATTTCGAAAAATATTTTCTGTGTAATTATTTTTATGTCTTTCTAGTAAGAAAATTGTGTAAAGTGAACATGACATTATTATGAATTCAGAATGATAGAAACTATTTACAATATCCCAAGTCATGAATAACAAATTTATTCGTTACTATTCTCATCCTACATTTTCTCTCATCAGTTCCCTCACATTTACTACAACTAAACAAGGGGAACCTCAAATTTTATGCTTGAAACTGCATCCTCGAGTTTAATTTCTCAAGTTGTTAATTTTCGCACACTTCCCACGATTGTTTGATATAATAAAATTTAATTTGACGCATTACGTTTCGGATAAATGGGAAAAGGTATCTTTAATATTCTTGTTAAATTGATACTTTTTGTGGTTTTAAGTACACGTGGTAAAATTTTATTATCTTTGTTTATATTTCCTACGTCTTTTTAATGATATCTGGATTTATTTGAAATATTCGTTTGGAAGGGATCTAAAGAACTAGAAAAAGGTCTAATACCATTGTTAGGAATTCTAGAAATTCTGACTTCGATTGAACTAAAACAGTAAAAAAGTACTGAATAAAATTTTGTTGTGTTTCATGTTCAGGCAGACACTTTTGTAGACCTGAAACTTACACTTTTTGGGGGGCTCTCTTTATTGTATTCGATTGTGTGAATAGAAATCTGATCTACGAAATTTAAATAGCACCTGCAATGATTCTTTTATAAATACAAATCAAAATAGTATTTTCTTGCTACCTGAGACACGGAGGCCTCCTTAGGCATAAGATTTTTCATAAAACATCATTTACAAATAAATACAAATATTGAATTGTAAAAACTCTACGTAATTACTCAGAAATAAAGGACATGATGCTATACTTTTTCCTGTTTCATATTTTAACACACTTCTCTAAAACAAAATGTTTTTTATTCTTCAATTCACCTCTCCCTTTCATTGGGTTATGAAACATAAATGGTTATCCCCCTAAGAGACTTGCCGCACTTTGTCACGATTTTATCAATTTTACAACCTGACGTTTCTTGCAAATTATACAGCCCATCTGGTGGCGAGTTTGTTATCTAAAATCTTACCAGACGAGTTTACAGAATTTTGATTATGCCGGTCGGTTTAATGTCGTAAAGTAATAAATTGAATTCTAGCCAGGTTTATTTAGGCAGAAAGTTTTCCAAGATTAAATGTTTACTTTCTTTTGCAGCTTACAGACGCTAAGGAATCATTTCTAAAAAATTTGCAATTATAAATCAGAAACATCCAAGAATTCCACAAACCACAAATCTTCCTGTAAGAGTAAGCACAACTGCCACCACAGATTGATGCTTTTCAAGCTTTGATTCATTATATTTTGGTACATTTCTATCTTTTACTATCACATTTTCTTCCTGCTGTAAACTACCTAAACTTTTTCTCCAGGGAACTTCTCAAGTCTATCTTGCAAAAGCAAAAACCTAGTATTGCATTGCAACAGAGGTTATAAAACTGTTTTGCACTTAAAACCAGCGTACGAATTGGAAATTTAGCGAAGATTTACCAACTGCCTGCATTCCCTTCATAAACACGGAGTTTCCGCTATAACTTCACAACCGCGACCTTATGGAATTTCTTTTTTTTCTACAGCAGCTTTCATTAACATTCTAGTCTGGACTTTGTTACTGATGAAGCTGTTTGAGATAAATCCAAGATCCATGGACTCTAGAAATTCCAATTTTTTTATGTCCGTTGCGTCCTTACGTTTTTTCCATCTGCTTCGTTAACTTTTTTGTTTGTCTTTCAGTACTTGAACAGCAACACTAAAAAAAGAACATTCGTCACCTATAAAACCTATCGTCATTGAGGTTGGGAATTTTCTAGAACAAACATGTTAATGTCTTTCTATATTCCAATCTATTATCTCAACCCAAGGGTGTAGCATAAGTGATGTTTAGGGAAGGCACTAAGATATCTCAGAAATAACAATAAAACACAAAGAACAAGAGTAGATAATTGTTAGAAAAGTGTAGATCATTTATAAATAAGGGTAGGTAGAAAAACAAAGAATATAGACAAAAACTTAAAGAAGTGATTGCGACACGCAATCTTAATGTACTTCACCTAAATTCAAACTGTTGTATCTCCAAAACTATTGGTAATAATTTCATATTTCCCAAAATATTTTCCTCCCCTTTTGACTCGCTCTTTATATATATTCCACTTTTTAACTTCTACTAATAATCAATCATTAGGTGTGTTTGCTATGATTCTAGTTAATTCGCTTTTGAGAATCGGTTATTGAAAAAAAGATTTTCTATCAATTCATACGTTCCAAAAACTCAGGTCCATTTTTGGAAAATAACTCTAACCTTGATTTCAAAACTCACCAAAATAAAACTTGGTTCCAACACGATATTTTTGCACACTTCAAAGTGTGAAGCTGTTTTATGTCTGTTTACGACATTGTAAAGTTTACTTTCCGCGCTGGCGGGAAAAAGAGACGACTTGACAGCAGGGGGCGTCGAGCATGCGCAGAGAGAAGAAAGTGAATGGCTGACGCACTATTACGTTTATCTACGTTTATTCAATAAAGCATACATTTAAGACGTTTATTGTGTTTTATTGATGGTACAATTTAAAACTATTACAATGTCTTTATGTTTCTTCTATTATCTTCGCTTCATTTTCATAATCAAGATTTATACTAAATAGATAAAATGATCATTTATAAACAAAATCAAAAATAAAAAATAAAGAAAGAACTAAAAGTGGAATAAAACGAATTTGAGAAAAATACTTTTGCGAAGTACGGTTTAATCCTAGACCACCTGCGTGAAGATCCAGAACATAACATGATGTTTTTAGGCTAGGGAAAAGGGACATAATTAAATTGAAAATTAAATGCATACGTTAGACAAGCAAACCACGTACTTGTCATCCCTTTTCTAAACCGCTCGAAAAAGAATTTTTTCATCTCATTTAAAGAGATTTCTTTTTTCAATTTCAGATATAAATAATAATCTGAAAAGATTAATCCTGGTGAATACGTTATGGTTTTTTTTGCATTATCACACATAAATATAGCAACCACTTACACCTACTTTTATAAGCAGAGAAAATGACTACTCTAATATAATCCGCATACAACTGACCATTTACCAAGTTTTGATGTCTGTCAAACGTGAAAAACAAACTTCACTATAGAATAAAGAATTTTGTTTGAAGGAATAAAATTATTAAAACTACTCCAAGAGGAATTCTTCAATACCTAACATGTTCAAAAGAAAAGTTGTGTAGTCTTCTCTCATGTAAATGACGAGATCAAAGATTTGTTCATACCAACATTTTCAGTACAGTTTGCTTTCCTTAACTTACTAATTAAGAGCCGTCAAAAATAATTTTTCATCAGGTGAGGACAAAAATACTAACATCTAAATAATTCATATACATCTATACAATCAGTAATCATACCCCTAAAATACTTAGAACCATAACCACTTCATCATCAGCACTTCACCTCAAAATCGTATAAACTATAAATTCAATATTATTATTAACTTCCATTGAAATACCAACCAATTCCGCTATATGATAAACGAGCTTCCTATGTTCCAATTATTCGCCCTGTTTAGAATTTACTCGCTGCCATTAAGTTAAATAAACTGATATCGATTTGGGAAGCATAAAAAGAGATTATTTGATACAAAAAATTCGAGAAAACCTATAAAATAATTCTGTTCTGAAACCGACGCCGGTGAAATACCAAATGTGCTAAAAAAGCGAACGAGAGATATTTTGAACGCGCTTTTACACATTTCATCACTAACATGATCATCATCGTTTGAACTAATAAGTGCATTTAGCTATAAAAATAAATACTAAAATGAAAGATCGTAGAATCAAAACATAAAAAGCTCGGGTGAAACTATTTCATTGAATTTATATATGGAAATGTTTGATAGGCAGCTTTTACACTAATTAAATGTACAGTGTATTGCAATTTAAATATTCAGTAACCCTGATATGGTTAAAACATTAAAAACAAATCTTTAGATATTTTCAAAACTATGTGTATAGAGTGCAAGTAAATTAGTTTGAATGAAAACATTGCAATTGCGGTATTATTAGTTTATGTTCGGTAAGGCATTGCAAATATAGAAATTTAGAACTTCCAAGTTAGAAAAGCTCAGAACATAATAGATGAATCAATGAATGAAACCTGATTAATTCGCAGTATTCATTAACTCGTTTTGAGAAAATTATCGCAGTTCATCATAGGCTTGGAAAGCAAAGTTTTGAAACAGTTTCTGGAAATATTTCAACAATTTGGACAAATGAACCTAAAATCAATGAAACAGATGTGGCAAAAAACAAATGACAGTAGAAGTTCCAAAAACGAAGATATGAGAATGTCTTATAGGAAAACCTTTTAAGGAAATTCGTAATATTGGTGTCACTCGATTAGCTTATGCAATCTCTCTCCGCAAAGATTAGACACTGTAGGAAAAGTGTTCGTGATCGATTTTTTCTTTGTCTTCCGTAAGACAACAGTCATTTATACTAGGCTCTATGTTCTAAAGGACAAATGAATAACCACGATTACTATTATGCTTCGAAAACAGTCATTTTTATTATCAAAATTATTGCCAGTCCAAAAACCGAGATTTTGCGAGCCAAATTGAATTTCTGAGCAGAGAGATGGTTCTGATTTTTAAGATCGATAAATAGACTTTTTGACAAAAAACGTAGACTTCTAATGTACCAAATTTCAATGTCTTCGATTAATAATTTAAAAAATGCCGAAGAACAAGAGAGACTGTACTGCCGTGGCCGACATCTTTCAAAACGATTAATAAAGACTTAATCGGGAATTTTAAATATGTTGCTTATTGTTCTTGTTGATGGAAGCTGTTCATCAGCCTAAATCTTAAAGATCTCTAGTGTATCTACTACAAAACATTTAAAATGAATCCTTTTCCACAATATGCGTGATGCTTACAACAACTGATAACACAGCAACTGTTTTAAGTATTTTTGGACCTTCTAATACCATCTTATCAATATTTACGAAAAAATGAACTTTTTAGTACGCCTTGAAGTTTTCGCAATTCACATCATAAGTTTTTTTAATAAAGATTTTTGATCAGTTTGTCGATACTAATTATTAACATCCTGTATAGAGTTTGTATCAGCCGTATAAACAGCTTTGTATGCAATTTCATCGATTATCTCAAACTTCTCTGGAACAATTCGCTGCAATATATTATAGAGCAATTACAGAACCATTTTGTAGTCTATAAACATTCCTTAGCGAATCATTACATAAACACGATCACTCGGTATAGCGTTCCTATTCGAGTACGAGATTTAATTTACATGTTCGATCGTTAGAACTTCTACTTCGTATTTACAAGATTAACAATGCGGTACTTATACATTGAAATACGAGATCTAGATAAACATTGTCGGCCTATTTGTTATTTTCAATTACAAATTCCGAATTAACCTGAAAATGTTAATGTGAAAACTGAGTGGTAGGGCTTTCGAAGCAAGATCCTAATTATGCTTTTAAACGTTCCGTTGTGTGGGTGTGTATTTTCTAATGGGGGGCAAAATGCAAATGACAGTAATGTAAAACAGGAAGAGAGGACAGAAAGTTTCAGGTTGTTGCGGTTAAATCTAAAAATTAGCATATCAAAGTGTTAAAAACGTACAAAGAGTATATAATTTGGTTACACTTCATTATTTTTAGACTGGGCGAATAAAAACCTGATTTCGAACCAAGCACACAAGTTACGCTTTAATTAAAAACCCACTTTTAAAAATGATAATAAAAAAAAAGAGTTTCTAATCTAAATATCAAAGGTATGCAGACTGACTTCAGTTACCTTGTATAAGCTAAAATTGAGAAAGTCGGTAATTAGTCGGTATAAAGAATGCGGTTCGTAGAAAATTACATCCTTGGCCCTGTGAAATTCTTTTTGTTTAATAATGAAGTAAATGTATGCTTTTCAGCTCTGTACGGAGATAGCACAATTAAAACGAATGGGAAAGTAGATAACTGTCTATCGATTAATAGATAACGCTTTTAATGATCACAAAACAATTCAAAGCGAGCCTATCCAGCCGGGTATTCTCTGATTAAATAATGAATTTGTTAAGGACCGAGTCTTTTTTAATTCTTGGCTGTTCTATTCACAGTACGCCTACTAGCATCAATTTTATTAGTACTCACTCCATGAAACCGTCATAAAAGTAACACAATTAACAACAAAAAACAAAATACCAGTCAGCTCTTTGAATTTAAAACCCAGAGACTTTCACTATATTAATGTAATTATTGCAATCTTTTAACATTTTTCTCGTTCAGTAGAATATTTAAATACAAATGTAAATTTTGATCAACTCTGTATAACTAACTGCATGCGAATTTATTAATGTCGAACGTAAGACTTCCTACTTTCGTTATTATAAGCTCGTTGCAGTTTAATGAATTGCATAAGATATATATATATAAGAGACTGTTTGCCCTATTTTCTATTACGATTATTGTTGCAATAAATTAATTATCAAATTATAGTACAGGGTGATTAAAAACAAATTATTATGCAAAAGATTACTGGAAGTAAATATTATATGTATATGACAAACAGTTATCAAGATGATCACAATTATGTAATCTCTAAATATCCATCTACCTACGCTAAAACAATATCAGATAATTTAAAATTACGTGTTAGGAATTCTCTGTAATTAACTACGAAATTTTAATTGGTTCAAACTTTGTTAAGTTTTCCACTTACTGTTCAAGCTGAAAACGTAAAATGTTAACAGCGTTTATCTTAACTAGTTGATTTGATGCTTTTAAATAAGTAGGAAGAACAAAACCGCTGTTAAAGATTATAAATAATTAAGTAAAAATATATTATTTACAAAAGTTGACAATTTAATCTAATCTTTTACACTTTTTAAGACAAAGGTTTTAATTCTTACAAATATAATGAAAATATCTAGCAAACAGGTATTTTGCGATTAATAGATTGTTATGGCCATGGTGTTGTTTACAGTGAGATTCGTCTTTCTCTACTTGACTTTCTTAAGATAGTGTATCGAGATTCACCTTGTTAAATTGATTTTCTACAAATCATGTAGGTAAGCATATAATAAATAATGTGCTCATAAAAGTAATATTCAGTAATTCGCATAATTATTATCTGGAACATAAATTTTGTTTCTGATCGTGCCGTTTTTGAATATTTACTTACCCAATTACCATAACACTAATTTAAGTAGTTCCGTTTTTCATCAGCATAACTAAAGAAAGTGCACTACTCGTAATATGATATAATATTTGATATCACATGTTCAAATGAAACCTTTTTTAAGTTATATTTGCCATAATCTTTGATTAGAAAACAATTGTGAATCATCCACTACACAAAGGTTAACACTTTGGACTCCTCATTAGGCACTTACGGTTAAGCTGCAAATCAAGAAAAATAGAAATAAATTATCAAGAAACTTATTGTGATAAATGCTTGCATTTCTAAAGCTCAATACAATGCAAAAGTCAATTTCGGCAACTAGGTTTCTTTGTTCTAAATGATTTACAAATATTGCATCGAGTGCACTGAAATTATACAGTGCATCTATGGAGCTATATTATCGTAATTGTATACTGATGAAAATAACAAAATTCTAAATTCAGGGTAGCCAAACGTGTTTTAGCCTTGATACAGCCAACACCTTTCAATTCAATATTACTCCAGAAATCAACAGTTGACAAGAAAAAAGATGAGTATGTAGTGTGAAGATAGCACTGAGATCAACACCATTATCTCATTACACTTCGTTGTCTTGGAGCTCCAAATTGATCCCAGAAGTATATTAACCGTGGAGGTATCTGACTAAACATTGCTAAATACACCAAAGAAATTGGAATTAAATTCAAACATTTGTTTACTCCTACACAATTTACTACTTTGTTTACAGACGAATTCAAATTCCATATCACTCTTTGTGATGGAGGTGAGTATTGCAAAGCCCAATAATGAGAGATGAGGTACTTTAGAAAAATCTATTGATATTCAACAATTTCTGAATTTTTTGACTTCTCGCTTTTGTGCTACCTTACTGTTTAGCAGTTTGCTTCGGCTATCTCTTAATAGATTAATAGTTTACAGTCCTGTTGCGATTATTTCTCAATTCCAAGAGGGGTTTAATTCCATCTACAACCCTACTTAGAATTGTTGTCTGCAGTTTTCGGCCAATACGTATTGGTAGTGGTATTATACGTATTACACTGATTTTGTTTGAATCAATAATTAATAGCATATCGATCTAAGACTGCTTGA
>VTPC01090565.1:109327-124978 GCA_011009095.1 Ignelater luminosus
CATTTCATTGTGTTACTAGATGGTTATTAAGTGAACAGTTAATATTCACTTTGCTAAAAAATGCCAGTTGAAGAACTTTACACTCACTGTAAGCGTGAAAGAGTAGCATTTGTCAACCAACAAAAAACGCCACATTAAGATATTTCCAGAATTTCGGATTTTCTATTGTCAGTATCCTTCAGGCTCTTATTGATATTAGTGCCTTACTTAAAAGATAGTATCACAACCATATTTTCATCATAAACAGTAAACTTAGTAGACAAAAATTGCTTGACTATTAGTACCCAAAATTTGTTTTAATTTGAATAGCTCCAGTACTTTTGGAGGGTTTTATGGCGCTGGATTTCAAGCTGAAAGCGTCAATTTATAGGGCCAAATCACATTCAAGGTCTAATTTTCTCGATGTTCAGTAGGTTTTCTCTAATATCTTGATTCTCAAGTTTTCCTTTACCCATGTACTTGTCAAATTGGTGCTTCGAGTAAAATAAGTAAGTTTTAGTTTGCAAAATATTTTCATTCCATTGTTTCTATTTCTGTCTGTAAGCAATCAATTGCCTTTACAATGTCAAAAGGTTTTGATGGTGCCGTTAGGAATTTAAATTGTTGTTCTTTCTCTCTTTGATATATTCGTTAATGATCTTGTTATTAATTTGAAAGATCCCCAAATACGTGTCTATGATTTTCTACGGGTATGAAGATTCTGATGCACTGTACTGAGCAAGGATTCCACTTCAGCTTCATGTAGTCTTCATTTACAGAATTCGAGTGAATTTTGGAAATAGTTTGGAACTTTGATAGCTTATGAATTATGAAGCTGAAAAAATTATTTATATCACTTTTATTATTATCTTTATGTAGTCATCTAATTTCTTTTCAGCCTATTTGATTTGATTTCTCTACTGACTAACTGATTACTAGTTCTAATCCAATTATATTTTAAGTATTTTTAGTCATTTTTAAGAATTACGTATTCTATCGAGTTGTTTCTTAAACCTTTGTACATCTTGTAAAATCTGCTTTGCTGCAATCTTGTTCATATTAAGAATCCTCTGATATTCAAGATATTTGCATGGATTCGATCCCTGCAAGATAATTCACAACAAATTTTACAATTTCACACACGTGGCAACTTCATAGGCCAAAGTTTTGCAGAAGAATAAATCACTTGAAAAAGACAAGAGAAAGCATAAACATAGAAGAATCAACTCCTTTTTGGTTTTCTTATTCACTTCTGAAATATGTGCTTGCTATATGCGTTTAGAAGAATTACGACCTTTCAAGGCAGCCCTAACAATTTAAAACCTACTACCAATTTCATAAATCATTGGCTTGCCTTTACCAAAACGTGAAATTCATACTTAAATTCTTATTTGTATTTAAGAAATAATCCTAAAACAAAAATGTATTTAATTAAGCATAGTTATGGTTCTCAATTTAGGTTTAAATGAGAAAAGCACCTCATTTCCATTCTCTTCCCACGAAATTACCGAAAACTGTCTAAAATTACGGAAATAAATTAAACACTGACATTTATAGTGCGATATTTTAGATTTCTTCAGATTTACAACAGTTTTATTATTTGAATAAAACCTCATTTATGCTGGTTTCACTGTACCAGATCCAATCACGTTCAAGAACTTTATCATTAGGTAACATTAAAATAAAATAATTTTAAAACTTTTTACTTAGTTGGTATTTGATATCCGTAACATTATTATAATCAAAGATTATTAATTTATGTTTATATGTTGGTTTACAAACAAATCTGCGATTCTTATTATATTTTCAAGTAACATGGAGTACGTAATACGTGTAAGAATCTTATCACTTCGCAGTTATGAACTGCTTCAGCCAATAATAATTTTGAGAAACGTCTGCTAAAATGATTTATAGTTTAGCTTTTCTTTTTAAAGAGATAACTATTGACATACTGGATTTTCTAACCATAGACTCCTAGTATAATTTTTGTTATGGAAAAAGTTATCTAGTGGACATACATTTTTCTCACTTATTAGGACTGCTGTCGCAGTATGCACATCTAACACTTAGAAAATATCTTACTAAATTTAGTATATTAGTAATTTTGGTACATTGATTAATCGAGTGCCAACATTGGAATTTGATATCTGGCATTTAAGAAATGGAATAGTTACCTACTACAATGATCAGATTTTAGTGAGAATTTAAAAAAGAATAGTAGTGTAAAGAAATTTAATAGAAATCAGAGAAAGACTCATTTTTAGAAAAGTTGAATGTGAAAAACTAACCTTATTGCAACATCGGACTTCATCCTTCTCCAGACCACCTGCGGATCCCACAGTCAAGCTTGGTCTTCCAATCAACCACATGCGGTGGTCTATGGTCAAGTTTCACCCTCCACCGGGCCACTTACAATAGCTACCGTCAGCTTTTACATTGGAACAGGCCACTGCCTATGATAGAACTTCGTCCTTATTCAAGCCCTAGACATCCAACCATATTTATCAGATGTAGAAAACTTTCATTGATTGTCATGTTTAGTCAACTTTATACTACGAGAAGAAACAGTATTCCTTACATATTTAAAA
Organism: Ignelater luminosus; assembly: GCA_011009095.1. Lineage (NCBI taxonomy): Eukaryota > Metazoa > Arthropoda > Insecta > Coleoptera > Elateridae > Ignelater > Ignelater luminosus. The sequence goes on from VTPC01090565.1 coordinate 111,895, forward strand.
TTGAAAAGATGTAGGGAAACTATCTAAAAGCTAAGTTAATGTATTTTAATCAGTTTTTAATTCTTATTGAAAACTAGAAGTAAAAAACACAATTACAAAAAAAAATGCAGAAAATATTTTTAAATCCAGGACTAGTCAAACAAAAATAAATCTGTGCAAACTAGCGAATGTTGTTGCAACAGCGCTTGTCATTTTAGTTTATGAGTAACGAATACGTTGATACTACATTTAGGACCTCTACTTTATCTTGTTCCCCATAATAATTAGGAAATTAAAAAAAATAATACTCTATTCAACATCATATTAAAAATCCCACTCTATTAAGTATAAGTCCAAAAGTAACCTAGGAGGTCCTTCTAGCAAACCAGCAACCAGGGAAGACTATTATTTAAGTAATTTTGGACTTGCATACTCCAAAGTGCTGAGGCTCCAGCGGTGGTAAGCTTTCACTTAGAAATTTGGAATAATGTAGGGACCAACTACATTGTTGTTCAGTAATCCAACCCAAATATTCTCGTTACACCACCCATGAAGATTATGCATACTTATGATTCCCTCTGAAGTAAATATAGCTCCGTCATTCCAAAGGCAGTTTTTGATTAAATGAATGAAGTGAGATAAAACCATCTGCAGAGATTAAGCCGTTGCTTTCTATGGCTATCATCAAAACTAGCTGGGGAAGCACAGTAAGCTATTTTGGTTGAAATGCATCCGGGTGTATTGAACAGGTCTCAGGTTCAACAGTAATAAGTATCGTTACTATGCCAGACTTGTACGTTTTGGGGTTTGAATTCGCAGAGACTATTTCGTCGTTGTAAACTCCTATCTATGGCAAATGGGTTTGTAAAGCCTTACGTGTGCTGATTGTAGATTCTTGCTAAGCTATATCAAGAATTTGTTTTTCTTGAGCAACTGTAAATCTTTCCCAGAAACTTGTTTTGTGGATTTAAATCATTAGCTTTGAGAAGTCTTTGTTCAACATGTCTTATTACTTTTGCATCTGGATGGCGACATATTGTAAACTTGAACGCTTATGTAGGAGCAGCTACTAAACTAAGGATCTCGCAGACCCTACCATGCGGAGGGGTCACAACCAACAACCAGTTATCACATTCAAGAAATTACGAGGAAGTTTCAATAGAAAAGTACTTTTGTCTGTGGAAGGGCAATAACATTTCTTGCAGAAGGGCATCATACTTAACCTTAGTTTTGCCACTGAATGTAGACATTTTCTCCCTGGATTGCTTTGATGAAATTTTTTTTGGATCACCTGATATCTATGTATACACTTACAATTATTCCATTAAAATCTGTCCATTTCAAATGATAAAATCTGACAATTACTCCAATTTTCAAGAAACTAGCCAATAATAGAATACACGATACACAGTTGCCTTATCTCGAGCACATGTTTGTATTTAGGTATGTGGATTTGGGTGCAGTTTTAAGGTTTTGAGAATTTGGGTAAAAGCTGAGAAATTACTATTTGGTCTATAACTCTGTAATAAAAGTCAATTCCACATTTTGTCACTTTTGCTCTTCGATTTATTTTCCCTTACAGTATCGACCACCAGAAGGACGGGTGTTACTTTGGGCATATTATGTGCAGTTAAAACGTGTTTTTCTGTTACATATTCGTAAATTCGTAACTTGTTTCCATAATATTCTTTGTTTCACACTTTTGTGTACATCTACATTTATATCTTCTGTAACTAGAAGTCTCATAGCAGGAAAATATAATTCTTATTTGAAAAAGGTATGTAAATCTCTTATGCTTACCTGAAAGTGTACGAACCCACATGTATTTTGAAAAGTCGGCGCCTATGTTTGGGATAGTTTGGCATATCAACTAAATTATGCCTGTCCCTAAAGCCGACCCTGCAGTCATTTGTTGCTTTTTTATATATTTTTTTCCAATTGCAAAATGCTATTTACATTTCATCAAAGAAACAACTTTTAAGGGGCTGTAAATAAGAAAAAAAAACATTTTTATTTTGAAGAAATATGTAAATTTTTGCTCGAGTTTATTTTACTACAGAGGTATCATTTTTTTAAAAAACATTTTTAAAAGAACCTTTAACTTGCTTTTCGCTTTTACTTATAGAATCATGATCATAAAAACGTAGATGGATATCCGATTTAAAAGTACTTTTGCGTTCTTTTTCTTCTACATTTTAAATAATCTAGGTAAAATGAGAACATCTGAAATTGTTCTTTCGAATGTTTTATTTTTCTACTTTCGTTGCCTTTATAAGATTATATTTTTCTTGCTTCATTTCTGTTAATTGAACTCTAACAGCGCTATCTAAACTCGGCTTCCTAATATTAAGTCTATCATCCCATGATTCTAACAATAAGTTTCGTTTCTCTTTAATAATACCTAGACGTTTTCTTAACTTTTTCTTGAGATAACATAGCTTCAAATGTAGCAAAAGAAAACAGCCAAATTTTATTAAATCTCAACAAAAAGAAAAAACGTTAAAGTCGTAACGGTATCCGTGTATCAAATTACATCTCATTCTTACAAGAATAAATCTAATTATCGTCCGAACTCGGTTATTTTTTAAATTTCAGATTAATAAAATCCACCTCGTAGCACCTTAATTGAATTGTTGAAGTCACTGACCTGAACCTGTAACAGACAAAATCTAATTATATTATACTAACAATTCTGAGCACGCATTATTCGATTTCGTACATCGTTTAAATATGCAAGTACCAATAGGGGTCCAATCAATTTTACCGGAAGAATTGTGTTATGATGAAATAAATACCTTGTTGTTTTTCCGAACAAACCAACCCAGTTAATATTACGAAATACTAACTAGATTTGAAAAACCTTTTTATCAATATTTCCAATTTGATCCATTTAAAATCAAAATCGATTTTACGAACTTTCTCAAAAATCAAATTTTCATGAGCAATATAAATATTTACAATGCCCACGAAAATTAAATTGTTGCATTCTTAAAAAATTGTATATTTCGTATTGGTTTAACATTGGCATAGGCAATGAACCTGTCTTCGGGGGGCCCGAATAAAACGTCGTGGCCCTGAGTGGGGGGAAAGGGGGCCAAACACGTCTCACCAAACCCGAGCGTCCTAGATTTTTCAAATTGCCATTCACCACATAACGGGAAAGTGCAAAATTTAGCAGAACCCGTTTCAGTTTCACTCCGAACTCGCTTGGTTATACCTTTCTCTTTCTATTTTACCTTCCCCCTGTATATGTGATGCAAAAAATTCGTGTTTTTAAGTTTTAATGCAAGTTCTATTATGTAAGTGTTTAAAGTGTTCAGTTTTGGCGGTACTTATATGTTAGTTATTTTAACATTTTTCGTTTATTGAGAAGATGTTTACATCATTTTTTAATTAATACAACCGCAAATCGTTTCTTCTTTGTTTTTAGTCATTTCGGAAATTAATCTGAATTTAATCGTTTTTTCTTAATTATTATTAGTTACAAGAATTTTTGGTATTTGGGTTGTTACGAGGGTGTGCAGACTTAAAAGAGAGTTGAGCCATGCCAGAGAGTGGCCTTTAAAAGGTCACGCCTATGAGAAAAAGTCGTTTTCCTTGTCTCATTTCAAACTACTATTAATTTTAGCAGTCTCTGATATACATAATTGTTTCAAATACACAATGCAAACAGTTCCTACACGATCACCAATTTTTAAATCCGGTCCACTTATAATTAATAAAAACGCTTTATATTTTTGAATTTACCCTTGAGTTTATTCAAATTTTAGAAATTTCATATTGAATACAGTAATAATATAATTTGTTAATTATTTGTGTTGTTGCATAATTTTTTGATTTAGAAGTTTAAAAAATCAGTTTATAAGTTTCTACTTAATGTTGGATAACGAAGTGATGTGATAAAATGATTTTATTTTAAATTATTCTACAGGTGAGTGATTTTAATAATAATTTTCAGCCATTTTTATATCATTGAATATCGAGTGTAAATCAGATTCTTTATCAGAAAAATTAATGTAATAGAAATTCTCTTCTATATATTAAGTTTCTCTAAATTCATTATGTTACATATCGAAACGAGTTTCTAAAAGTAATTTAATAACATCCGGATATGAAGTTTTCATTTAATGTTGAAATATTATTATGAAAATTCCAAGTAGTGTTTGTTTTTCAATTATTCAATCTATTTATAACTGTGAAAGTGCAAGTTTTATAATTTCAAAGCTTTATTTTTTTCGGAAAACGATTTTAACTATAAATCAATAAATGGATAAGTGAAATTAATTTTTAAATTAAAATTTTAAAGGGTAATTCTATCAGTGCATTAAAGACAAAAAAGTAGTTTCAACATTCTAAATAATTATTGATAGTGAAAGTAATTTGAATAACCAACTCAAATTCTTAGATGACTTTACTTTTACTGAAAGCCTCTTTCTTATGATCTCAATCAGATAGATGCACGTTTTAATTTGAAGCGAATTTGATTGACATTAGAGAAAATGTAAGCGTTTTATAAACAATATCATTATGTTATAATTGCGACAAAATAGGTCAAATTTAAAGTTTTTGTCATGCGCAAAGGCACTATTTAAAAACTATTTAATTGTCAGTTTTACCACAAACCTTTGTATTTAGTTAATTATTTAAATTATTAAAATTATTTTAAAACTGTACAATCTTAATTGCCGTAAAAAACATTGAAATTTCATAACTAAAAACCAGACAGCTAATTGTAATGAGAATCGTTTTTACAGAACAAAATAATATAGCTGTACATGAAGTTATAATGCATGTACCATTACTATTATCATTATTATTGAGACTATTCCCCTAATTAAATGGTTGCTAAATAAAATCACATAAGCGACCCGTTATTTATTAATTTACCACAACAGAAATAATAATTGCCCATTTGGTTTTTACCACCGTGCTCAATTAACGGTTTTATTTTTCTTTAGTTTTTATTTCGAGATTCATTATATAATAATCAAAATTAACTTCCTATAAAGACAAAAATCGATAAAAGGTTGCGCAAATTCAATTAAAACATTTTTTTAAAACCTAAAAAGCGAAAAAGAAAGTGGTTTGATTGTAAGGTAGCGCGAAAGTGTATCAAACTCGTGTCTAAATTTTTAAATCATTTCAAACCAGTCAAACTTTTCTTTTTATTTTTTCGATTTAAATAAAAAAGAACCTCAAGTATTTTTCCAAACAACGGAAGTAGAAAATACTTGTGACTCTTAAATGTCGTCATGTCAACACAAAATAGATTGGTACCGTTCAAACATGACGAGGACGAACGACAAGTGGAAAGTCAATAGCGTCTATTTGTCATCTATAGAATGGAATCCAAATAAATGTAATTGATTTGAAGGAAAATAAAGCTATTTTTTGATACAAAATATGTGTACCTTGTATAACAGAATTATTTCCACAATAAAACGCCTTTTTTGATATTTGTTCCAGTTCATTTTTTAGATGGATAAATAAAGAAAAGAAAAATGAATGAAAAGATTAAATTTTGATTTTTCTACCTACAGAAGTACTTGACAATCAGTTTCGAGAGATATTAAGGATTCTTAATACAGACTGCTTCAGTAGGTACTACTCGTGTACGAATATTGGGTTGCCTGAGCATTAGGCGTTTCTTTAGTTTTTTTTTTATAAAAATTGAGATTACAGTTGATTAAAATTAACTTACAACAATAACCAGCTTGTCGATAGAAAAATTGCGCGTTGATTGATATCTAATCATATTAAAGCTAACACAATAAAACGGAAGTCGCATCTCTCCCATAAGATCAGATAAATTAGATAAAAATATGTCTTTAAATAAATATTTTAAATAATTAATTATAATTGCAATTATTTGTAGTCATTCTTTTTTTAGTTGACACATAAAATAACAATAAAGATGTTTACATAAAAAATTACCTTCATTTTACTATTTTCCATAACATTTAAAAAACAAAAGCAAGTCTTGTAATAAAAAATTAAACGAATTGTGTGAACAAGAAAAAACAATTGGTTATAAAAAATACGTTAGTAATACCTTTCTAAAATAAAAATTATTACCTTGTATTCCCAAGAAAAATTGCGTTATTTTTTAAAGGTCATACCGAGAGTAATTTTTCAGGAAAATCCTGAAATATACGGATTTAATTACTCTTTAATAAAAACGATGCAACAACTTTAAAAATAAAAAAATATATAAATATAACTCATCACTCGAAGCATCTCCCATAATTTTTCTTGAGAATGAAATTAACATTAAAATAAGTTTATTACCATGCGAAGTCCCCCCCAAACAGGATTAAATTCGCTTAAAAACATCCCGTAAACAATGTAACTTAATTTTACTTCACGTCGGTGCACGTCTTCACTCTTCAAATCCGTAACGAAGACGGACGGGCGTACGTGTTAAATATTTTGAATTAAAACTAATTTGTATCTCAGTAGGCGTATTTAATTACCAACCCCGGCAGCGCAACCTTGATGTCTTTGCAACTGGGAAATATTTAAATTTTACGATAAACTTTTTTATTTATATTTATTTATTTATTTTTTCGAAAAAGTTTTACAACTTTGACGCCTTTTCCTCTAGTTCATAATTTTCAATCTATATTCTTTCGTAGTCGATATTTGTTTAGAAAAATAAGAATAAATTAAATCCTCCTTATTTTCCTTTTCGATTACAACATGGAAATTGTTTGAAATGATATGGAAATACGAAAACCGTAAGAGATATTGAGATTTCAGATCTTAAAGCTGTCATTTCAAAAGCTTTAAGGATTACTTGAAAAGCGCTTTGTGCTGCAGTTGCATTGTTCGTTTAAATTTTATAACTGGCATTAGATCAATTCCAATAAATGTATGGTTTATTCATTCAAAGGAAACAAAAAAAAAAGAATTATGCTGCTAATTCAGAGTGTTGCACGTGACGTCATCGCCATGGCAACAAGCTTCCAAACAACTTTTATATTTCATTTATGTGTGTGTGCTCTTACACAAAACAAGCAAAATCAGTCTGTGTTTGGAAAAAAAAACCATAACAAGCTGGGAATGATGACGCGCGCACGGGATCTATAGAGCCCGTCCAACACGTGACTGCTATGGTGGATAAACAAAAGTACTATTGAAAACAATTGAAGTGAACTATTAAATTTACAGTTACACATCTAAAATCGGTCGTTTACTTTCAGTTACTCTTAATAGTACATAACATGTAAAAACCTTTGTTTACCCACAACAGCTGATTCGAAAACGTCACATGGATGAACCCTACATATAATGTCAGATAATAATATTTCATATGTTAGAAACCTAACCTTAAACACAGAGAATTAAATCGTACTAGATATCCCGTGTAAACTCAGCTTTTGTTGATTCGTTTTTTTTTTACGATCAACTATCAATGGATAATAGACCATGTCATCTTAATTACTGACTTTTTTTTCTTAATTTGATTTGTATACATGACTCATATAGAAAATTAAAACTGATAAAAATCTGTCATTAGGGTTATCGATTTTTATTACCTTCATCTATTCCTACATTCAGTTATTCATAATTGTAATTTGATGAACAAACAGTTCGTTGATATCTTCAAAAATATCCTTGGTCCATCTTGTATATAGCAAATATTAGAAGATTTTCTGGTCCTTGCTTTTCTCAGTTACACAATTAATCGCATTTTGTTACAATTTTGTTGTAGGTTTCCGTTCTGCTATTTGTTATTCTATAATTTGCTTCTTTGAACATAAACTTAAAATAGTACCTACCATACTTCTTAACTAGTTTCATTGAAAAATGACTTATTTCTTCATGGCTTCTTCATCACTAATAGTATCCACTTCGATGTTCATTCAATCATTCATTTCTTCCTTTTTCAGTTTAGAAAGAATGAAAGGAAAAAAATCGAGATTTATTAATGATTCTATGACATGATGTTGTATTTACCATTGGACATACAAACAACCAGTAGATCAGTCAATGTAATTATTTTTCCCTGACTTTGATTATTAATGCAATTATCATGGAGCCTGTTGTTTATAACAATATGGCATATTTTGCTGTACTAACTACTTCACAAACTCCATGTTTGTTCCAGAGTATCTTCACTAAACTTCTCTTTATCCACCATATTAGCAAACAGTATTCGAGATATATACACGAACGCAAATAAGTAAGAATAAACAAGCAAGACTAATCAGCGACTTGTCAATAGATTTGTCTTTTTTTTTATGAAATACTTCCTATAGTGGAATAATTTGAATGGCTCCATTCCATAGTAAATAAATGGTTAAGGTTATTCTTATTAAGTATTAATAAGTTGCTACAGTCACAGATAAACTATTTTGACTATTAACTACCCTCTATGTTCTAACAGTTTTGACAAAGAATGAGTATGCTCAAAACACTCGTGCTTTTAAGAAAAATCAAAAATCATAAATCATAAAAAGAAATTATAATATAAAAGCCTTCACTATTTTACTATAAGTTTATCAAATGTGCTTACGAAATATGTTACGCCACTGTTGTATATACCGACCGAAAAGCAGGTTCCCATTTTTCATTATAGGTATACTTATTTATTACGGATACATTTTTGATCGCATTAAGTTCACGTCATTAAAAATTATTAATACCTCATTTAGAAATAATTTTCCTGTAGGCACAATTTATTTTTATATCCGAAAAAAATATAATCGTTCATTTGAAGGAAATTCCAGACGATTAAACCAAAAATAATGCTTTTTTCATGGCCTTCGAATCACGTTTTATTTAACACAGGAAACCTAGCTTTACGTATGCACCTACTGTTTAACTTAGCGTGAAAAATATTCAGGCTCGGACTAATTTTTTTCTTTCATTTTTTTGTTGCAGAAACAATGAGGTCACTTGAAGTGACGACCCCATGGCAAGAAGAAGATGAAGATGTTGAAGTGGACGATATGGAATTGAGTAAAAACAGCAGAGATGAAATGTCAGAAGAGTCAAGCAGCGACGAAGCCACAGGGAGAAAAATTGCAAGGCGGAGAACAGGAGGTTCGTGTGCACATCCCTTCAACTTTCATTCTTAGACTTTAAAAAATTTTTTATAAAGAATCACCTTGCGTTCTTCTCAGGGAGCACGACGAGTGGGGGTAGTTCGAGTGGTAGTACAACTACAAGAAGAAGAAAAACCGGCATTAGTGCACGAGAGAGAAATTTACGAAGACTGGAAAGTAATGAGAGAGAAAGAATGAGAATGCATTCACTGAATGATGCATTTGAGGTAAATATAGACTATTGAAATTATTTTACATTCCTGTGTAATAATTGGTTTAACAAAATTTAACTCACTCAAGAGTTTTTTTTCCATTTATAGTATCGTATGAGATAAAATAGCCATTTCTCAATAATACTTAATAATACTATAGGAAGTATAATTAAGCACAGTTGGTATAGTAGTTCATCTTTGATTTATTTATTACTACAGAATCATTAGCCATTTGGTTTCCATAAAGTATGATAAATAATACTCTAATAAATGTACTAGATAATAATCACCATTATATCCAAAAGACATTACTATCAATCCATAACAGTCTATATAGTGTTTCAATTATTTGATAGATTTCCAAAAAAAAACACATGCCATAAGTTTGCATAAATCAAAGATGTTTGAGACAAAAGCAAATACCTTACCAAAATTCATTTCTATTTAAGAAAATTCTTGATACTAAAGAAATTATGGTTTCGAGGCTATTTCAAAAACAATTGAGGGTAACTCAGATTTCTTTCCAAATAACTGACGAGCATTAAAATACACTTTTCGTCAATATACTCAATTTCGTATTTTAACGTTTTCAAAATTCCCACACATGACGCGAATTTGAAATACCCTATATTGGAATACGATTTAAAGTTTTATCTATGAAACTATGTACATAATGTGGTGATCTCTGTAATTAGGTTGCAAAAAGAAGTCTAGATATCGAAAAAGCCAAATTCGTTTACGAAAATGGAAGGTTGAATCTAGAAAAAAGTTCTATCAAAAATGACTGACTATAATCTGGCTCTGGATCTTTGGTTTTTTGCAAAATCTCATCTCAGGAACGAGAAGTCAAATGACGTGGACTCTTTTTGTCGGATATAGTTAAAAATGGCTGCGAAGTCAACGAGTTTTTTGTATTTTTGTGCAACACTTCGTTTTCGAGAAATGTAGTGGGCAAGACTAGCAGCAGAATAGCTATGAAGATTGTGTTGAGTCATGTTTATCCGTGCAGATTCCATATCAAGAGAATAAGAAGTCAAACTGAAGGGGCTAAAGAAGGGCTCTAAGTTTTACTATTGTTTTGTCCATTTCATCTTTTTGAATTGTTTTTATCAATGGACTTATTAGAGTGTTAGCTTGTTTAAGATCAGGAATGAATATCGGTTGCTTCTGCTATTCAGTATATCTGTTTAACTTAAAATTACAGTGGGTTGAAATGAGTTGACACCACTGTGAGCATTGAAACACCAATAGTTTGAAATACATATATAATTATTATTTCTTTGTTTGTGAGGTTGTAGACACTAATAACTACTATAGTCCTGGCTCGGTGATATTGTAGGATTTTGGATTAGTGATGACTTTTGACATCACACAACTGCTCTGATTGAATGTGAATACGGACCTTAATTAAACATCCTAAACCATATCAATTTATTATGTGCCATAGCATCTAAACTGAGATTTCTTTATTTCATTTCAAAATTGCTATACATCATACAGCCTTACAGTCTATTTCCCTTATCTGCCTAATTTCATATTTTCAAATCAAACTTAAAAATTAAGATCAAATAGTTTTGTAAATAAAACCTGAAAAATTATCATTTATGGTAGATGAACAAAGCATAGTAAAACATCTTTTACTAAAGCTATCTAGCTAATATGGTATACATTAAGGTTTTATAATCGACTTGCTAAGTTATTATTTCAAAAATTTATTTAAATAAAGGTATTCTGATCAGATTTGTAAAGAAATCCATAATAGTAATTGGACTAACAAGTGCCAAAACAGAAACTTAGTATTCAAGAACTTTGTTTATTTCCGAGCAACAATATAATTATTAAGGATATAATTAAGTTCGAGAATACTAAGTTCATTTTAGCATGTGTTAGCTTCACTATTTTTTTAATAAGTACCAAGTAAAGGAGAAAAATGTAGCAGCTTATGGAAAATTTGTTAATCTTGGTTGCAATGTAATGTGTTGCTAGCTATTTCTGATACAAAATACATGCATTTTTCAGTGAAATACCTTGACAACAAAACATGCATTTAAGTGCCTTTTTGGATGAATGTAAACAAGCATATTAAATAGTATTTAGACAGTGACTATTTAAAAAAGAATAAAATGCACAGAATCTCTGAGTTTTCTCCAACAAATTTCATAATTTTGAAAACAATTGGAATCGAGAAAAACAAAGAATAAGTTCACGGATCATTTTTTCAATGCATATGGAAGTGCACCAGAACTAAAAAGAGATTAAAACTTAAAAGATAAGCACAGAATATTGTAAATAAAAATCAAATGTTTTTTGGACTTACATTGGAATCTTAAGTGAAATGTGACACTACTTGAGAGATAAGTATTTCTAATCAAATAATTGCATAGGAACCATGATAATGGCTTTAAAAGATTGCCTATGCAGCCTTAATATTTTTGTATTAATTTTGCTTTGTTATATCTATTACGCTTTGAAGACCAGAAACTGCATTGAATATCTACTTGAAGTCAAGTTCATTCAAACAAATGCTCTGTAATATTTTCAGGTCAAGCACTTTCATTTTCAGATAAATGTAAGCAGATAAGAAAGATAGCCTAGAATACAATTAAAAGATTCGATAAAAAGTAAAATGAAATTTTATAACAATAAATACTAGACAAAGATGCAAAAGCACTTCTGCTATGAGCAGATTTCCACTTTTGTAGATATATTGTACTGCACATCTCAAATTTGAGGTTTTTAATGATTGTGATACTGTATTAGAATCATCTCAACAATCTACTTTACCAAAATCTATTAAAGGCTTGAATCGTTAGGTTTTTGCTTCTTTGTTTATATTCAACAGATAGTATCTATCATAATAGTTAAATTAACAATTCTGAAGAAAATAAGTAATTCATACTAATTTATTAGATTTTAGGAGCAGTTTTGATCAGTGTTTTTTATATTTATCATAAGATTATAAATGAATTTCCAAAATATTCTACTCATGATAAGAATTTTCATTTCAAAGTAACTGATCAATTACAAATTTTCATGTACCTAGTAAATAAAAACTAAAAATTTTGTTTTTTGCAGCAATTAAGAGAAGTTATTCCTCACATAAAAATGGAAAGAAAATTATCAAAAATAGAAACATTAACATTAGCAAAAAATTATATAATGGCATTAACAAACGTAATATGTGAGATGAGAGGAGAGGAAAAACATTACACGTAAGTAGCAAATATGTCATTTATATGATAATTGTTTCAGTTCAATGAAAAAAATAACTAAATAATTATGATTGATGACTGTTTTTAGATTTCAAGATGTCTCTGAGGAGAGAGATCCAGTAGACACAGTAACAACGATACAAGAAATAAATAGGGAGCAAAATAACAACTCTATGTTTCAAGAAAACTTAGAAATACCTCAGGAAAACTCATTAATAAATTCGCGTTAAATAACGAGTTTTTAAATGAAAAGAAAAAGACCACAATGATTTTAACTTAAAAGTCTACAGCTATGCTTCTTCGTAAAGTAATTTTAAGTGTGACATTTTACTATTAGTAGTACATTAGGTCCGACTGAAAAATTACTTAAGTTAAAAAGTTACTTAACGTTATGTGCATGAAATTATAAGAATAAATATCATAGTTATGTAAGAAATTAGATTAGAAAAGTCAAAACATTCCAGTGGTGAGATATAACAGTAGTACATGAGAATGAACAAGTCAAGAAAATTTGTGTCACCTCATGCTACACCACTTGACTGCGTAATTTATCGCATAAATCTTGATCTGAATATAAACAAGTAGTATATATTTGTGTTACCTATAAATAATCTATTTAAGATTAAGTTAA
>VTPC01090565.1:128861-218949 GCA_011009095.1 Ignelater luminosus
GGAATAATCAATTTCAAGTTGAGACCAATTAACTTTAAATTGAGACTAACCAATATCAGATAGGCTGTGAAAAAAATAAACAATCTGCAATCAGTTGCAGTAATTTATTGTGAAATGTCATATTTAAAAAGTGTAATTAATAAATAAAAATGCCTTATATAAAGAAGATTGATGCTGATAGTGTTAAAAACCAAATCTGCGCTTTATATAATAATAATGAAGACTGGAGAGCGCTTTCAAAGACACTGGGTGTGAAGAAATCAACTGCATATCGATGGGTTAAAAACCAATCCGAAACCGAAAAACTGCGTGGTGGGAAGCGAAAAACTAAAATAACTAATGAGCATAATGTTTTTATGGAACAATGCATTGAAGAAAATCCTAAAATAACTTTAAAGCAACTAAAAGAAAAACTGCAACATGATTACCAAATTTCCGTTTCTACAGAATGTGTGAGGAAACATTTGGATAATTTAATGTATACAGTGAAAGATATCCGGAAAGAGCCCGAGAAAGCAAATAGTGAAGAGAACAAAATAAGACGACGTGAATATGCTCAGCAACTTCTGGAATATCAAGCAGAAAACATTCCCATTGTCTATATGGATGAAACAAATTTTAATTTATTTATCTCAAGAAAAAAAGGACGATCCAAGAAAGGAACCCGCTGTACCTATATTTCTGCATGCAGTAGGGGATCTAACATCCATATTATTGGATGCATAGGCAATATGGGTTTGATTCACAATGAAATTAGAAGAGGTGCATTCAAGAAACCGGAAGCTAAAGAGTTTGTACGCCAGTGTCTTCGTAATGCTCAAAATATATATCAATCACCAGTAGTAATGGTAGTAGATAATGCTCCTTGTCATGCATCCATCAAAGACGTATTTGAAGAAAACAAATTTGTTGATCACCGCTTACTAAGACTTAGTCCCTATAGTCCAATGTTTAATGCAATTGAACTTGCGTGGTCTGCATTAAAAGCAGGGGTTAAAGTTGATTTAGCCATTCAAATGCCCCATATTTTGGTGGGTGAAAACAGGGTAGATATGACTCAAACCGAGTTTGGTCTACAGCAACTGGAAAATATCTTATGAGCAAATATACCAAAAATTACTGTTGCTAATTGTCCCCGATATGTGGCTCATGTTCAGAGATTTATTCCTGACGCGTTAAATATGGTAGACATAAATTTCTGTCATTGAATACTGTAATTAACATTATATTTATTTAATATAATTAATAAATCTTGTTATGTTTAATATTTATTGTTAATGAATATAAAATTTATTTGTATTTAAAGTATTAAACCAATTTTGTTGCAATAAGTTATTTTGTTAATATTTATTTATTAATGAAATGTGACATTGCCTATTCCCAATCTGAACTTGATTAGAATCAACTTGAAGTTGATTAGTGTCAATTTGAAAATGATTGTTTCCACTTTGAAAATGATTATTCCTAATTTGAAAATGATTGTTCCCAATTTGAAAATGATTATTCCCAATTTGAAGTTGAAAAGGTATAGTGTGAACAGGTAGCAGTCAAACCAGGCGCAGTTTTCATATTTTCCGTGCAGTTGATGTCGCAATGGATGACAATAGAACTTATCCTTAAACATCCGAAAGTACTGAACAAATTTTGTTTCGTGATCCACAAGGTTTTTGTGCAAAGTGAAAAACTCTCCTGTTTTTCAATTGGTAAGCATTGAATACACCCAAATGCTCCTATGCCTTTTCTTTCTGGGCGATTCCTTTTTCTCTTCTTCTTCGTCCAACACATAAGCCATTACAGCCACATCTCTTATTAAGAACCATTGTATGTACAGAATATTACTTGACCGTTACTAGATTGATGGATGCTCACAATGTGAATAGTATGCCAAATTTCTTGACTGTGATAGGACCGAAAGTATGAATCGGCCTTAAAAAATACCAGACTTTTCTATTTTAATTAGTACATCACTCAGTATATTTTTAAAAATCTTGGGACCTACATCAAGTTTAGATTTCAACGATTCATTTATTTCACAACTTGTGAAGAAAAAAACTACTAATACTTAAAATATTTTTAGAATTTATAACCAACTTGATATTAAACTTTTTCAAACAACATGTAAATGCAAACAAACTGATCAATTTATATGTTAAACTAAAGCTTCCCTTTTAAGGGCACTCTTCATAGGAAAAAAACCTTTTAGTTTTTAACTAGGTACAAGGAATTTTTATAACATCACAAATTCATGCTGTTAACTAGATGGTATGAAGGCTTTACATAGTAATCTTTTGATAACTCAAATTCAACTTTTTCTATTTCTAAAACTAAACAAAACAATAACTTTTGCAAGAAAATCTCAAATGAGCTATGGACTATTGTTTTGTATATAAATAAGAGAAACAGATTATTCTTATAAATATAGTATTGCATTGTAAGATGTTTCAAAAATCTCAAAATCAAGCATAGCTATTAATTATGAAACATATTTTGGTCTTTTATAAAATTATTGTCATGCCAGAAATTTCATTTAGGATTTATTACTTGACAAGCGTTTAATAGACCATGGGTTATCTTGATTTTGAGGTTTTTGAAATACGCATTACTTTTAATAGAAACTTTCTTGTTAAGTATTAAACAGATATATAATTATAATAATGGCCTTTACTTTGGTTTAACTCAAAGTTGGTCTTTCACCCAAGTTTTATGAATGAACAGTAAATAATGAAACAGAGATTGATAAAGTGAATTGATTCATGGCATAACACATTTAAATGAATTTCAATTTCTCAATTTTCATGATTCAATAATCTTTATTTACTTCAACTGCAGCTGCTGATTATCTAATTTAAGAAATTTGCAACACCTAAATAAATTTCACATTTTTCAGTTCACCCACTTCTAATAATAATATTTAAATAAGTTTCATTTTTGAACCCACCATTCAAGTTTTATTCATTTTATTTTCAACTTTCAAAATATTTTTGTTCTGTAGGAAATCCAAGCTGTCTTCAATCATTTTGGATCACTTGGTATATTCCACTAGGTGAATACAATACTACAATGCTTTAAAATGGTCATATTTTGAAATGATGTTCATGGAAGGTTTATTCATTCATTTGAAATTTAAGACACCAAAAGTGAAACATACTGTTTTATTATTTTTTGCTCTAGTATCTGTTTTCTTTAGGGTAGTTGTTATGGATATTATAATTTATAATTCCTATTCCTGTCAAAGAAAAAAGTTACCAACTAGTTAACAACTAAATGCCAAAATAACTAATCATAGTAATATATTTGTTCTGAATATATCTTCTAAGACATGATTTCCCAACCAACCAGATAACAACAAATATGTTACAAAGCTGTACAAGTAGCAATGCAAAGTTAGTTAGAATATGAGAATTGGAAAATTCCACAGACTACAGAAAACATTCTAATAAAGAGTGAGAAGATCAAAATCAATACACAGTAAACAGGGATAAGGCTCATGAATTTGGCAAGAATTTTACTTGGGCAAGTTCAAATAGAAGTCTGTTGCCCAAATCATAACTATTTCACAAATACTATCTAATGTGCAAGATCACTATTTACACTTACTGAACCAAAACTCCAATCTCAAATAACACGAGAAAATCTAAAATCTACAACTGGCTCAGTATCACAAAAACATCTACATAAAGAGAACTGTTGAAGATCATTGATAAATCATGTTGTGCATAAAGATTGTCTTCAGTAATAGAGAAGAGTGAGATCTAGAGAGATCTAATAGTATTAACTAAAGCTCAAATTTATATGCAAGAAATTTTTTCTAAAATATGCACACATGCATGCAGGAATATGGAGCCAGATGTTTAAAATATGCAACAATGTACAATGTGTATAAGAAATAACTGACACCATGGAAATTGGTGAATAGTACTTACAATGAGCAAACATAAAATGCAGAAATTAAATGACAATTCAATTATCAAATTTTTAAAAAGTTTTCAAATCTGTACCACACATAAGCAGGTTGTCAAAACACATGAGGTCATGCACCTATTTAGTTTGAAAAAATGCTTTAAAATTTATTATTTTAGTGGGAATTAAAAGCCAATTCATCGTAAGCATGATGGTTTCTTTTTATTTTAAATTTGAGATTTATGATAACGTGTCTTGGTTCATCTTAAAATTAAAAACTGACATTTCAGTTTAAAAACATCACAGCCATAATTGTGAAATCCAAAATGAGGAATTTAATTAACACTTCTGATGCGTAAATTAGAGATTTTGAGAATTTCTGTGATTACATTAAGTTGTGCAATTTCAAATTTCAATTTTAAAATGTGGCAAGCTGAATTTTCATTCAAGTGCTAACATAACTTGAACAGTTGAAGTGATGTTTCTTCTAACTTTTCTTTCACACAGATTTTCACCACAAATAACAACAGAAGATTATGTAATACATAATTACAAGCTAGACAAAACTTTTCCAACCGATCTTAATTACTGAAAGTATCATCATCAACAACGGTACTGAAATTTTCATTAAAAGATGTACTGAAACAGCTGAAACTTAAGCAGCAGTAGTATTTATTTACTGTTACTCATACACTACTCATTTTTACCCTTTTTTAATTCATGAGCAATTCGAAGGGAATAGTTATCAAAATAAGTATCATATCGGCTTCCGTTACATAAGCTTGTGTGACGGTTTTGGGGGATTCCCTAAATTAAATTTTATTACATTTTATGCTGTATTGCATCGTTTCACACAGAACCAGATTTAACATTTCTAAAACCAGAAAAATTTACTACCTTGAAAACTGTGCGTTTTTGGACATCGGTTTATTAAGAAAATCATCACTAGATCATTTCACCTATCTGCAGTTTCAATAGTGTTGGTTATTTTTGATATGCAAAATATATGCAATAAAAAAATAAATGTTAATTTGATGATGTACAACAAAGGAATGAATTACAGATAAGTAAAAATTGAAGTTTAAGAGCTGCTGCTGTACTTATTTTAAGTAAAAGTCAGTAGAACTTTCTAGCAAAGAAAATAAATGCAGTGGCGGCTCGTGGTATTGTGCGGTGGTATGTACGGTATGTATGTATTTGGGGGGGGGGGTATAAAAATTTTTAGGAGGATTTAAGTTTTGTAATTTTTTTATCTGCAATACTTTTACTCTTCTCTAATGAGTTTCTATAAATTTTACAATAATTATTGAGACATTTATTACACATTATTGTAATGATCTTTTCTGTTAAGTTATTGCTAAAATAGCAGTCAGACATATTGATAGAAGAATGGTTTATCTTATGATACTCTAAACAAAAAGTAAATAACGTTCTTCTTTGATTAGGTAGTTGCAGGAGTTTCGTTTCAAATTTGTTAGAAATTAACGTATTGAATATTTGAATGCAATTTTGCAAAGTAAAAATAAGTATTCTGTTGGAAATTTAAGACCACCTCTATCCATATTTTGCATATATGAAAAGTAATCAATTAATCACAATTAGTTGTGGGAATTTATAACACAAGTGGAAGGCATCCTCAACGGAACCGCAACTCTGTTTTGTTATTGGAGAGATAACGAAGTTAAATATGCAAGCTGCGAATCTTATTTATGCTGTTGCATTCATGATGGATCGCGAATATTAGTGGTTTGAGTATTTCCTGAAGTAACTAAGCAGAACTGCAGGAGTCACTACTAGCTTGGCTCAAGTATTTCACTAACTCCAAACACCCTCCCTCACCCGCCAGCCCCTCGCTGAAGTCTATAACCGCTTAAACACATTGGAGCCACACTTTGACTGGCTCCAAACTTTTATTTTATCATTTTGTACACGCGGTGTTCACTTGTTCAGTATATTTATATTTATAAAATAGCAATCTTTAATTTTTTAATCTCTGGCATAGTTTATACCATACAGAATCAGTTGGATCACTTCCCCTACATTTTGTCTTCCACTTCAAGAAACTCGCAGTCTATGCGCAGACCACTATTTTCTGTCCAGAAGTAGAGGGGTACATAACCTAACCTTAACCTTCAAAGAAATAATCTCATAAAAGCTTGTATTATTTGAGTGAAATCAACTTACATATTCTGTATTCTGAATTGTTCAACATTAGTAAGTTACATTAGTTGCAAAATTTGAATATCAATTGCATATATAACCTCCCCTACAAGCGCACGGTCTACAGTTTAGCGTGCGCAGACAGAAAACTATGAACACGAAAGATCAAAAGAACCGCTCTGAGTGATCTAACTGATTCTGTAAGGTATAAACTGTCTCTGGTAAAGGTCAGACTTTAAAAAAGAAAATTTTAAGAGTATAAATTATTTTTTTCAAATTGGAAAATAAAATGTCTTTGTGGCTCCTTGGCTCCTCATAACAGGCCGCCACTGCACAAATGCACATATTCTCAGTGAAAATCAATACTTTGTAGGAACAAAGTCCAACAACTACATTAAAATATTGCAAGACAAAGATGGTTTGCTACAAACAAGATTAAAAATCAATTTTTGTGTATGTAAAAACACCGAAATTTGACTAGAATTTACCATAAAATGTACAAAAATGCTGCAAAATTAGAAAGATATGAACAAATATGTACATCCCATTGAAATATGCAAAAGTTGCAACAAAGCAGGCCAATATATGTAAAAATATACATTTTTCATGAAATTCAAGCTTTAGTAATAACCCATACCATTGGCAATACTGTCAGAAAAAAAGTGAAATCCTAAAAACAACACGACTCATGACTGACCTGATTGCCCCTATGTACCCTGTTATTTTCATAATATTTAATAATTTTCTAAATTTAAAATGCTGAATACACTTTCAAAAACCTAATATAAACAACTCTAATTAGTGGTGAACAAGCCTGTTAGAGATCTCGCAAACACTCATGACCATGCTGCTGCACGAAGGCGAAATTAAAACTAGGGAAAGTTTACCAATGCGTATTACTTAGTGCAGAAGAAGTAAAGGAACAAATTTTAGTCTTTTGTGCTGTGGTCGTAAGTGTTTGCAAGATCTCTACTTTTAGTAATGAAAATTGCAAATATTACTGTTAAATATAGGTATGTAATTTTTACCTGATTGTGATTACTGTAAGTGGATGTTTCTGTGATATCAACAAACTGAAGTAGAAGCACAAACAAATGAAATTTAATATTGAAATATGAAAAGATAATGTTAATAATTTAAAACTGGAATTGGCAATATTCATTACATAGTCGTTATTTTGACAATTACATGTGGGATTGTGATTGCAAAAATTGTGGGCTTTTTCCAATGTTGGATAACAGTAACAACCTCTAATTTTTCAATACCAGTGATTCAATCACAAGCTATATGTATATAAATCCTTTTTTTATGAAAAATTATTCTTATGACTAGAAAATAGTCAATGAAATGTATGAATATTTTACAAGTTGAAGAATATAACGTAGTACAATAAAGAATTTAAATTATTCTGCTCCACATAAGTTAGGGATGTCAACAAATCATATAGAAAATACCACGATATTACCAGCGAGAGATAACTTAATTGTCTTTCTACTTCAATATCTTTACTATTGTGGAATAGTTTACTTAAGTATATTAATCTGATTTTATTGAAAGTAGTCAAAAGATGTATTCATCGTCCTCTACCTTAAAATATCTAATAAATAGAAACTATTTTGGGTTTAAATATAGTTTGCAACTGCAATTGAAATACTTATTTCATCTAATTCTATATAACCTTACTATTCATGCATAACAATTTAAACCTAGCATTTAATCTTATTACTAAAATTAAAATGGAATAATTTCTCTTTTCTTGTTAAACTACCACATAAATTAATTTCAATCTTAAACAACGGTAAATTAATGGATTTGTAACTAATGTTAAAATTACACATAAATAATCTCACATTCCCAAATCAAGAACCTTTTTAACTCTATCTTTTTCTTCTTGTAGAATGCGTTTGTTACCCTTCTTATCATAACCTAAAATTTTATTTTCATTGATTTTATATTGTTCAACAATTTCTTCTAAAGTTGTATCAGCATCCAAAACTAATACAGGTACTGTATTTAAATTTAGATCATCAGTCATAAGCCACTTTTCATGACTTTCATGTAATTCTTGCAAATATTCCAATTTAACACTCATTTCTTCTGGTCTACGACGTGCTTTCATTCTGTTATATACAACTTCTGGTGTACTTCTTAAATAAACTAAAAATATAATCATAATATAAATTCAATTAATAGACTGTTAAAAAATCTTTTTACCTATTAAATCTAAATCAATATCACAATTCTTCTTGGCCCACTTATACCACTCATTTAAAATTGTATAATCTGCACCGTGCAATATTCCACTTTTAAAAGCCTGTTCGACGAAGCAATACCTATTATTTTGAACTGATCTCTCAAACATTTGCACAGTTGTCGAAGAATTCTTGGGTGGTGTTGTTTGTATTTTAAGTCTTGTTAACTGAACATACATTTGAAAAGTATTATGCCACTTGTGTATGTCTGAATATAAAAGATCTAATAGATTATGTCCATCTAGATTTCTCCACCAATCTATTGGTTCCTACAAAGTTTATAATTTAAACTTTTATATTTTTTTAAATAGATACTCCTAATAAATATGTAATTATTATTACAGGATAAGTTTCAATTCCAGGAAAATTTGAAAAATATTGAATCAATGAAGATTTCCCAGCTCCAATATTTCCTTCAATCGATACCCGAAATGGTCTATCAGTAGGTGTTGAAATATTTGTTAGCTCTTTCTGTGGTGAAATACCAACAAAATTGGTCCTCTTAATTGGGGAGCCTTTTTCTGGACTTTGAATCGGTCTTTTTTCACCTGCAGCTGTTATGATATAACCCTCCATTTCCTTTAAATTTGATGTTTTGCCAGGGGTTCTATAAAATAAAGAATAGTAATAATAACAACTGTTATTACAAAAAAATTCCAGAGAAAGTTCATTCATTGACTAAAAAGAATGAGTTGCCTAGTAAGCAGGTGATTCGGCATAATAGAATCTAACAGTTCAGTCATAATATCCAGATTGTCTACCCACAAAATTATTTGTATTCAAGATCTTGGTACTAACATATATAGTGCAGTTGGTTTTTCATTATACACTTATTAATTTTGTCAGAATAAAGTTTTTCAAAAAATTCTAAAACTTGTGTTAAGATAGTTTCTTATTCTCTTTACATTGGTCTAAAACAAAATGCCATCACTGAAAAAACAAAAAAGCAGCGATTTACAGAATAAGTAAAAAAAATAGTAAAAATTGTGCTATATCCAGAATTTCACAATCATTCTAGGTAATTATCCACTAAAATACAAAGTGTTCCATTTAAAAAACTCATTTTTCACATCATTGTTCTTTTGTTTTATAGGTGATGGCATTTTATCTTACATCTATTGCAAAGGGTGCAAGAAACTATCTAACCTAAGCTTTTGAATTTTTTGAAAAACTTTATTTTGACAAAGTTAATGGGTATGTAATAAAAAAGCTACCACACTGTATAGACTGCTTTATTCTTATGCAAGTGGTATGGAGACTCATAAATAAAGCTCGGATTATAGGCAAAATGTGCCTCTTTTATTTTTCGATGTATCCCTTATTGTTTTCTAGTGCTTTTTGAGATACAATAAGAAGTAAGATGAGTAATTCCAATTTTGAAGAAATGTGCCGAAAGACACAGACATATATTGTATATAATCTGAGCTTTACCCATAAGCTATAAACAGATACAAAGTTAGTTAGATTAGAAAAAAACTTGTATATGTATTTTGGAGATTAATTTATTGATGTTTTTGTTTCTTTTTGTTTCGTTTCCTAAATATTATTTGTTAAAAACAAAAATACTGAAGATTTCTTTTAAGTTATTATACTACACAGTCACTTCTCAAACGGCAATTGTTTATGAAAACTACAAGTAGTGCTTGTGAACGTTTGTTTAATTTTGCTCAGACCGTTTTGAAATGTTGCCATCAGGGATTCTTTTTTATTCTTTAACTCTGCTATAGAGATGTTCTCGGAAAGTTCAGTCTGGATTCGCTTCCATGCATTGTAAACTTCACTTCTGTTTTTATGAACTTTGTGAGAATGGTCCAAAAATTCCATAGTTGTGTCATTAGACCACTCCATCACAAAATAATAAAATATTTTAAACAGTGTTTACAAGCGCAGACTTGTCAAGTAATGTGGAGCAACTACAATAAACATTCTTCGCTTACTACTCGGCGCCTTTAACATTAGATGGTTTATGAACTGCGGACAGTAAGTACAAGTAGCATGCTGATTTTCATGTCATTTTCATACACACTACTTAACATTTGAAAAGTACTTGACAAGTACTGCATAATGAGTGGCCGGTTTTTAGTTCCAGAGTTATTGGCCTTCAAAGTCGTGTGCAGACATGTTAATTTTTGGCTGTATTGTTGTTATTTGTCAAGATATCAAATATTTTTATTAAAAAAACTTTATTTAATAGAATTTTTGATATTTTTACAAATAGCGATGATAGATCCAAAAGTTAAATGTCTACATGCAACTTTGAAGGCAGATAACCTCACAACTAATGACCGGTTGCACCAACCTTCAGTAAATCTATTGATTGATGGAACTTCATTTCTTAATACGAATTTCAACAAGATTGTTCAATCTTGGTTCGAAACTAAGTTTACTGGTTGGTGCAACCAGCCATAAGAGGAATTAACCATTTAAAAAAATACTTGTCAAGTCACCAGTTTACCTTATCAGTTTGTCAGTGTTATTTGTTTACACCCTGTATAATCTGTGGTATGGTCAAATAAAACTTACACAAGTCATTTACAAAGATTGAAGCGGGTTAACCTGATCAGTCAAAATAGCTATGGAGACGATTGTTGAAACAATTGTATCCATCATAATTAAGAACATCAAAAAGTAAACAATCACATTTGCTTCATCTATAGAAAAATGTTTCTAGATGATAAAATTACTCTTCGAAGTTAGGCACGTCAAAAGGTGATTTTTGCAGTTTCATTCTATCTGAATAAAACAAACAGATAAATGCTTTTTATGAGTAATAAGAAATGAATACCTTTCAGTCATGTGATTATTAAGTTCACAATTTGTAATGCATTTTACACAGGGTTGAACTTTATTATTACTTCCAAATGAAATTCACAAAAAACGCTTAGTCTTTTTTTTTGTTTTAGTAAACCACCCTAATAACTTTTGAAGACAAAAGATTAATTATAACAATCCTGTATCACTGAAAAACTTTCAAAACCACTCTTCAATAGTATCAAAATCATGTAAGCATTCCACTTATAAAGATTCACGCCTACAATTGATCTTTGCAGAAAAACAAGAAACAGAATGTCATTTCAGTTGTACATATGTGTTCAATATTTTTCATACTGAGGTCAGAGATGTTATTATCCTCCTTTTTTTTACCACGTATTACTTTTACAAATTTCATTATTGATTTTAAAAGAAATTTCTGTTTTTCATTTGAAACTGTCTCTTTGACATTATTTCTTATATCTACTTTTATTTGCTACAATATTTCGTTTTAGAAAATTTAACCCTATATAGTGTGTCCAAGATAAGGATGCACAGCATGGGGATCTTGGAAACGGTAAGAGATACAGGATCGGTTAAATGGGATAAAAGTTCGCTATTCATAGGATCTTTTTGTAGGCGTCGGCAAAATCTAGATATCTTGGATAGTTTCAGAGATATTTAAAAAAAAAAGTAGATTTCTTGATTTTCGTTATTATTTTTTCTATCCTTTGTTTGAAGAGATATCGGAAAACTAAAACCACTTTTCCATTGCCACATTTTGTTCTCTACTAAAATATGCTAACAAAATTCCTGTACAATGTTTTGGTTTTGAGTAACCATCATCAACCTCATTTTTTAAATAGGTGGAAAAACAATTGAAAATTGTTTTGAATAGCTCTTGTTGTCACGATTCTAATGATGTAAACATGATAGGGTTATTTTGGTTTTGATTTTTTTTGTGTTGAATGCTGCTGTGACCAACTGTAATAATTACTGTTCATCTTCAAAATTTTGGTTGAGCACGTGATTCTTGACATAACCCCAGAGGAAAGAAATCTAACAGTGTTAGCTCATATAGCATAAGAAATCAAAAGTGGTTTTAGTTTTCTGATATCTCTTCAAATAAATAAAAGAAAAATAATAACAAAAATTGAAAAATCTACTTTTTTTTTAAATATCTCTGTAACTATCCAAGATATCTAAATTTTGCAAACGCCAACAAAAAGGTCCCATAAATAGCCAACTTTCATCCCATTTAACCAATGCTATGTCTCTTACCGTTTCCAAGATCCCCATGCTGTGCATCCTAATCTTGGACACACTGTATATTAAAAGGAACAGGAAAGAAGCAATTTAATATTTGAAATTGATTATGTTTGGACTTTGAATTGAAGTATTACACCTGTTCAAAACTGAAAACGACGGAAATAATATAAAATAACTTATCTGTTTAACCATCTGTGTAATTGTAATAGATAAAGATAGATAGATGGATATAAAGAAATAATTGTAATAGAAAACAACTGAATTTAATTATATCAGGGATGGACTGCTAGCAGATATGTTAATTAATGAGTAATAATATGTGCTCTTTTCATATTATTTATAATTTTGATTGTAGGGACTGTTTAAATGTATATTACAAGCATACTATTATTGAATGTTTTCCATATTGGTATCACTAATAGTATTTTAAAACAAAACTAAAAACAAAAAATTGATAGTACGATTCTGCTGTTTCATTTTCAGTATTAATCATCACATATTTGATACTGAAGTATATTTTTTTAAGTACTTATATTTATGTCTAATCAGTTATTTAAAGAAAATATTGAATCAAAGTAGCTCATTCTACTTAAAAACCTTAAAAGAAACATTTTTATACAGAAATAAATTTAAATTTTAAAGTGGTTGGTTGTTAATTTAAATGTAAGTTGAAACACATCTATCTCTTTCTCTTCACCTACTTTTAAAACAATATGAAGGAAATACATTACTTAAAAGTGAAATTTCATATGTACAAATAAACTGATGAGCATTTTTTGCTTTTAGTTTGTGGAACAAGTCGAAAGGTGAAACAACAATTGGCGCCATAACCTACAAAACAACAGCGCAGTTAGGAAATAGAAGTGAAGGATAAATTTTAATAATAAAGCAAAAATGTGGCGGAACGATCCACCTCACTTACCCGAAGCTAAAGGTAATACTTTTATTTAAAAACCTTGTTAAGTACAAAATTGTTTTCTTCATATCACCACACAAAACCACAAAGGAAAATAAAAAAAATTCATGCGTTCATCGCGTTCATCAGATGTTTTTCCCTTTACCGCGCATATTCTAATTTCTTTAAATTCGATTCTAATCGAATTTTTGATTAAAACTTTTTTATATATAATTGAAATATCTTGCTGTTACAGTATACTAGTACCTGAATTTTTCCTTTTCTTTTTTTATACGAAAATCCAAAACTGTGCATAGAATTAAAATTTTCCATTTTTCACATGTAGGTCAATTGACGTCACGCTTACCTAACAAAACAAATTATTATTTTATTAAATAATACAGATAATATACTGTTGTAGAATCGGATAACTCACCATACAAATTTCAATAGTAAATTTTTAATGTTCGCTCCCTCAATTATTTTAGAGCAAAAGTGTAAATAGATTTTTTTGTAGGGAAAATAATACTGCATCTGTATATGTCTTGCTTTTTAATTTTCTTTTCTGAAACTGAAAGAAATTAATGACTTAAAATGTCTAGTTTTACAACAATCACATACGCATTGGAATCATTTTAACCAGACATTACTTATTTTTTGTTAAAATTATTTTTTACTGTACAAAAAACCTATTTACACTTGGCTTGTGCTCTAAAATAATCAGACATAATTGGACATAAAACATTTATTATTGAAAACTAGTGGATTATTCAATTTTACACAGTATGAAATGTTTATTATATCTGTATTTATTTAAATATTTATCAATTTAAACAATCTAAAATATTCTTCCTAGTTACCTTCTCAAAAATACAAAGAAAACTATATAACAGTTACTATATTTTTTTTATACTTTCATTTACATTTTTGTTTGTTTTCATTTTTTTTCTCATAGGTACCTATAGTAGTCTTCTCAAACTTTTTTTCAATGTTGAGATTTTATTTTGTTTTTTAGTCTTGTTTAATTGTCAGATTTCATTATTTGGTATTTTTCTATTTTGTGTTTTCTTTCTTGAAAACTGTGCCTCTACCTGGTCTAGTGGTCATCACTTCTTGTATTGTATTAGTTTTCTAATTTCTATACTTTTGTTTCAGTATTTCTTCTGTTTTTATATCTTTTTAAAATTTAAAATCATTTTAATTCTGGTGTATTTTGTTTCATTTATTTTCCACTTTCAGTTTTAATAATTTTTCTTTATCCTCTTCTTCAAATTTATATCCTTTTTGTATTTTCTATCTTCTTTTATTGTTTTGATGCAATCATAATGTTTCGATTATAAATTGAAGCTGTACAGTAACAATAATAAATGAGAGTTGTTAAAAGAAAAGATTTTTCAATAAATTTCTTAAACTTTTAATTTAATATAAGAGAATTTAGTTACTTTTGTTACTTATTATTTAGAATAAAATACTTTTGCATACAAGCTTTGCTTAATTCATATGTTTTATATTGTATTAATTTCAGGTCCATATTTACCAGGATGCATGGATATTATGTTAGAATATTCAATAACGGGTACATTCACACGTTTGTATTATCCAACAAAAATGAAAACGGAACAGGTTTGTAAAAAAAATCAATTGATTATTAAGGAAGTATTCATTATTTAATCCACGTGTACTGCTTGTAATTAGATATCATTTTTCTATAGCTTTGATAATATCAAATCCTAATTGATATTTTTAAGTATGAATTATCTACTTACGTAAAACAAAGGAAATTGCAAAATTTTATTTGAATTGCGTCAATTTTCATTTATTATTTTACTATAAGTACTTTTTTTATCATTAAGGATATTCATTATTTGTATATGTAATATAATTTTCTCAATGAATTTTATTTATAAATTGTAGCCTTCACATTCAAGATGGATTCCATGGTTTGCTGATGATAATTATTTAGATGGCATAGCTAAAGCTATTAGGGTTTATCCAGGAGCTGTACGATTTGTTAGTTGGCTATATTCTGGTATAATAAAGAATACATTTAAAAAGATTTTTATATTAATAGTTAAACAATTATAGCACATAATATGCAGATACCAAGTATATATGGAGAAAAAGTTAATACTGATAAAAAATTGAAATGCATAGTATTTTCGCATGGATTTGCTGGTAATAGATTTTTATACAGTGTTATTTGTAATGAATTAGCTTCAAGAGGATATTTGGTTGCTGTAATAGAACACAGGTATGCTTCTATTATTTAGCAGCTAACTTTCAATAGTTTTAATTTTTTTTTTTTTTGCAGAGATCAAACTGCATGTTTTACCTATTACTATAAAAGCAAAGAAGATGCAGCTTTGGATATTAGAACTCCTGTCTACGTAAGAAAGATTCAAATAGGTCAAGGACACTATGAATTGCGAAATGAACAGGTAGGTGCAAAGTCTATAATAATATGTACATATGTTATCTTGCTTCTGATAATTTTTCTATGGCATAACAACTGCAATGTAATCAGGGATTTATTTTATCTATATAGAGAACATCAATTATAATAATTTATTAGTCAGCTCATGACAATTTAGTGTGAGGGCAACATAAAAAGATCACAAGAAAATTTCTTTTAATCAAAAAACCTCAAGTAATCAAATGCGAAATGTGTTATTAAATACAATAATTCTATAGGAAAAGAAATTAGGAAAGAGTGCCTATTTCAGAGATCAATTTACTGATATTTTTGTTTTTTCAAACAAGTTCATGGCTTATTAGAGATTTAGCAAAAATGAAAATATTCAGTTTTCTTTAAAGTGGAATATTTCAGGAATGAGCAAAGATAGAAAAGAACAATCAAAAAGAGAGTTTTAGAGAATTTACTTCTAAGCACAAAAGAATCTTTCTGTGATCGTTTTTTGTTTTATTTTGGCAGTGAAACATAAAGACAAATTTTTTTGAATTTTTAAAATGCTTTTCAGTGATGTAGATTTGACATAGTTATTCTATTGTTTTATTACTAGAGATCGGATTTTATGCAAAATGCATATTCTTTAATATTTGCATATGTACAAGTTTCTGTGCTAATGTGTAAGAATTACATCATTTAAAGGCAATTTAACTTAATTATTATTTGCATATATTGAATCTTTTAGCATATTTAAGAACAAAATGCATATTTAAGCATTTTTCATAAATTTTAGTAGGTATTTAAATTTATCAATAAAATTCTCAAAATCCAATTGTTACTTTTAAGAAAATGTTAATATCTTTCTAAAGTGTATTCAAGTTAACATTTGCGGTAAAGTATTAAGAGAAATTATATATATTTTTGTTATACACTGTCCGATGTCCGAAGCAGTCCCTTTATTGTATTCTATAAGAAGGGCAGTCGTATTGCTATAAAAATTCTCTGTACCTAATGAAAGGTTGCTGAACTGATGTTTTGCAATTCAGGGGAAAACCATAAATATACATTTCCTTTCCTTTTAAACATCAACATCCAAATACACCACTACCCCCACAACCAATAATAACTAGATGGGATACATGAATCAAGGCTGCGATTTTTCACACGAACAACTTTGATGGTTTAAAAACCATTGTTCTTCAATTGGCAGATAATAGCATTGCTACATAGAAATACAAAAAGCTGCCGCAATCTTCGAAATTGCCTCAACAGTTGGCATTTATTAAATACAATTACAGTTTCGTAACGACTACAATTTCAAAATTAGCACAGGATATGCCACTTTTAGAATCCCCCAATCTAATAAATAATTTTGGAGAATATTGCAACAAAGTACGAAGTCAAGTAGATGCTGCTATACTGCAAAAGTTTAATTATGTATCTACAAAAAATAAGGGGTTAATTTTTGTCAAATAAATTGCATTTGTTATGCAATAACTGCTAAAACAAAAGAAAGATTCTTTAAAGATTCTTCACTGGACGTTAACAAATATTATACCCTTTAAGGTTATACCTAGTGACAAGGTCATAGGTAAGGACTTCTAATTTTTTTATTTATGAACAGATTTTAATGAAGTTTGGAATATACATTATAATTGATAATTTCAATTTTTTCTGATGTTAATCGCATTAGTATTGCTACTGGTTTCACCAGACATGACATCAACTTTCTTAGTTTAAATGGACATCTTGTATATTTCCACATATTTGGATTCTACAGAAAATTCTGAATCCAATACACTAGTTTTCATTAGTTTTCATTTCCATAGTTACTAAAAATTCAATTTTTTTTTGTCTTAATTTAAGGCGTTTTTTGGAAATTCAACCTGATAATATACCCGGGTCAAGCATCTGATGTCAGCAGGTTGGTCAGGTTAATCAGGTGATACCCACATTTTCCGAAAAATTTTTATGTTTTTTCATATTTTAAATTGATGAGCAACAACCATTTAGATGACTGGAATACTGCCCAAACTGTTTAGAATTAACAAAGTAACTGTAGGATAATAGAAATTCAAATTAAATTTATTTTATAACTATGTGACAATGGTCTAAGCTTTAAAAGGCCTGTAACCTCATTGGGACAAGTAGATCATTGGTTAAAGAATTTTCCACCGATTTAATTGATAATGTTTAGATGCTTTTTGTTTGACTTTTATTGGGGAAAAAAAGCCTTAAGAATAATTGTCAACAACTATGGGGCTTATAGAAATTGCATTACTTGAAACAAGAGAATGAAAAATAAAACAAATGAAAACTAGTGTATTTGATTCAGAATTTTCTGTAGAATCCAAATATGTGAAAATAAGAAAGTTGATGTAAAATCCAGTGAAACTGAAAGTGATATTATAATGCGCTTAACATCTCAAGAAATTACATATCAACTATAATGTATACTTCAAATTTCATTAAGATTTTTTTATAAATAAAGAAATTATAAGCCTATACCTATGACCTTGATCACCCGGTACAGTTATAGCTGAGTTTTTACCGTTTTGGAATTACATCATATATCTCCTTCTCATTTTATCTTAATTAAACAACAAAAATAGAAAGTAAAACAAACAAAAGACACTGAGACGGCAGTGCTTTTATGTATTTTAGTTAGTTTCAGTGTTGTCACGTTTGTTTCTGATTTAATCTAAATCTAAGCCATACATAAAGTTACCAGATAATGTCATCCCACAAACTAAAAATTACCCTTTAAAGCATCTTAAAAGTGTCTTTCTTTTATTTTAACAATTGTTGCATAACAAATGCAATTTTCTCCTCCTGCTGCAACTCAAATTAACATTTTAATTTCATTATGTAGAATCTGTTATCATTCTTAGCTACTAACACCAATCAACATGACTTAATGGTAATGCAATTTTAAAGTCTAACTCACTACAAATTATTAAGAATATTACTAAATATTTAGACCTAAAATTAATTCATTTTTAAAGGTGAATCAAAGAGCAAATGAGTGCTCTAAATTATTAGATTTTCTAATCAATCTAAATAATGGCATTATTCCTCACAATGTTCTGGATGATGTAAAGACAGGCAAGGAAATAAATTTTAAATTAGAAGACTTAGTTGGGCATCTAGATTTAGATAACTTAATGATAGCAGGACATTCATTTGGAGCTGCAAGTGCTTTGCTTACATTATCAAAAAGGAAAGAATTGAAGTAAGTATTTACATTTTTTTTTGTATGTCGCTTTGAGGACATTTTAATTTTCATTCTTTTTTTATATATTTCTTTAGATTAGGAATACTGTTAGACCCATGGATGTTCCCAATAAAATCTGAAAATGGCATTCTAGAAAATACAACTCAACCCTTACTGTTTGTAAATACACAAACATTCCACATTGGATCAAATGTAACAGCAATGGAAAAGTTTTTAACCAATGAACATAGACAAATGTACACAATTCTGTAAGTAAAATAAAAACAAGTTATAGATGATGAACATTTAGAAATTAAAATATTTTATTTTTAGTCACACCACACATGAAAATCAGACAGACTCCGTTTTAGTGCTGGGTTATTGGTTAAATTGGTTTATGAAGAAATTAAATCCATATGTAGCTTTACAAATTAATAATGGTCTTATATTACGTTTTCTTAAACAGCATACAGGACATGATGAAAATATAGATGACTGTGAAGCATTTTTACATGAACAAGACAATAATATTGAAAGTGGATTAACAAAACCATGGATATAGATTATTATTGGTGTTTCAAAACATTTATAAACTTTGATTTATTATAAAAATTCCTGCAAGCTTAAATTTACAGTTTAAATCTAATATTTATTACTAGCTTAGGATAACCAAAATTCACGAATCTGAAGATCAAAAATTATAAGGAAAGCTTTACATGGTCCCAGGCCAACATGTTTCTGGACATTTTCTTGAAAATCTCATCATCCTGTAGTAATTGTAAAATTTATTATCTGTTATAATGAAGGAGGGGTATCATTTAGTTAATGGCATAGGAAAGCATCGCAGGTGCATATAAATGCATTGTGCTTTTTGATATTACTTGGCTGGATAATCATACACATGCAATTTTCATAAGATAGTGACATAGTTTTGTGAAACAATTTGGTTATCAGTGGCTTACTTACGTACAGTTCACCAGCTCTTAAGAAGAGGCATGTTTAGTTGTAAAGCATCTACAACTCTATTGTAATATCTTAATAACTTACATATTACACGAGTCCAATATTTGAGAAACCACAGCAGTGCAGTGACACCAACTTGTTTAAATCTTCTAATCAAAGAATTTAAAACATACCATAAAAATACTTTCTTTTATATTTAAAAGTAATACAAAGCTTATCACTTAAATAAGTTTAAGGTTACCTATTAACATTTGGGTTTAGTGATACCTAGGAATGAAATGTTTAAATTTAACAAATCAAATAAGTGCCTTGTAATATAGAGAATATGTTAAAATATTATTATTATTATTATTATTATTATATGAAAGTCCTATTGAAGCAATCATATCCGGGCTTCAGAGGCAAATTATGTGAAGTCCCCAAATTACAATTGTGTAGGAGAGTGAAAAAATGGTCAGGGTAACACCATTTAACAAATTGAATTTCTCAAGTTATTTTTAAACAAATCTACCATATAAATGTTTCAGGAGGTGAAGTACATTATTATAAATCCTATAATGTTAATAACTCAAGTTTTTGAAAAATGGGACTTAACATAGTTTGCCCTTGAGGTATGGATATTGCGCTTCTAATAATTCTTACAGTTTTTACTGTAGACACTACCTGCATTTTCTACCATTCATATTGTAACAACATTATAGCTAGAAAGAGTTTTTATTATCCCTATCTCAGTTCTAGCCACCCTAGAGCCAAAAAGGCCAAACAAATTAGATTTTAATTAAATAAACTTACACTAGTTAGAACAGAGATGAAAATGAATCACTCATTTGAGAAACAGCATGTAACATCATTTGTTCCAAGATAACCAAACAAAGCTTTTTGTATGAATCTCAAAATGGCGAAAAACGACAAGTGCTGTTTCATATTTTACTAATCTTTCATTCTGCGTTTGAATCTAACATTGTATTTTAATTCCATGTATCATTTCATCTAAAGGAGATCCTCTGTGGAAGCTCTCTGAAGATTTACTAATTAATCAAGTAGTAGTGTATTAACTAACTGCCATCATTAATTTTTTTTTTAATATTTGATTTAGAAAGTTTATATTTCTGTGTCAAATGCTTTTGTATAAAATGTCGAAGGGTCCAAGCATTGCAATATATTTTATATGTAGTTCCTTATAAACAACTGTTATTAATAAAAAATTGTTTTTATTTTATCATATTGTATTAATTCTTTATATTTTTCCTTAATACCACCTCCACAAAGAGATGTAACTATGTTAGAATAATCAATGAAAGTGACAGTTTTACAAAATTTTGCTTAATCAATGTTTCTATTCCAAAGGTTTAAAAAGATGACTGCAATTTTGTTGATCGTATATTCAAAATGTAGATTTAAAATATGGTGTTAGTTTAGTTTTTATCAAGAAAATAGCTTTCTTAAAGAGATATACAGTGTGTCCAAGATAAGGATGCACAGCATGGGGATCTCGGAAACGGTAAGAGGTACAGCATCGGTTAGCGTTTGTAAAATTTAGATATCTTAGATAGTTTCAGAGATCTTTAAAAAAAAGTAGATTTCTCGATTTTCGTTATTTTTTCTTTCCTTTATTTGAAGAGATATCGGAAAACTAAAACCACTTTTTGTTCTTTATTAAAATACGCTAACAAAATTCCTGTACAACGTTTCGGTTTCGAGTAACCATCATCAACCTCATTTTTTTTAAATAGGCAGAAAAACAATTGAAAATTGTTTTAAACAGCTCTTGTTGTCACGATTCTAATGATGTAAACATAATAGGATTATTTTGGTTTTGATTTTTTTGTGTTGAACGCTGCTGTGACCAACTGTAAAAATTGTTGTTCATCTTCAAAATTTTGGTTGAGCACATGATTTTTGACAACCCCAGAGGAAAGAAATCTAACGGTGTTAGATCAGGTGATTGTGCAGGCCAGGGTTCTGCAGAATGCATTAATTTATAGCATAAGAAATCAAAATAACCCTATCATGTTTACATCATTAGAATCGTGACAATAAGAGCTGTTTACAACAATTTTCAATTGTTTTTCTGCCTATTTAAAAAAATGAGGTTGATGGTTACTCGAAACCGAAATGTTGTACAGGAATTTTGTTAGCATATTTTAATAGAGAACAAAAAGTGGCAATGAAAAAATGGTTTTAGTTTTCCGATATCTCTTCAATAAATAAAAGTAAAAATAATAACGAAAATCGAGAAATCCACTTTTTTTTTAAATATCTGTGAAACTATCCAAGATATCTAGATTTTGCAAATGCCAACAAAAAGGTTCTATAAATAGCCAACTTTCATCCCATTTAACCGATCCTGTATCTCTTACCGTTTCCAAGATCCCCATGCTGTGCATCCTTATCTTGGACATACAATACCCACACCGCATTATCACTTGCTATAAACTTACTGTAATCTTGATT
The DNA here is from genome assembly GCA_011009095.1 of Ignelater luminosus. Lineage (NCBI taxonomy): Eukaryota > Metazoa > Arthropoda > Insecta > Coleoptera > Elateridae > Ignelater > Ignelater luminosus. The sequence continues at coordinate 151,127 of VTPC01090565.1, forward strand.
TAACTTGTCAGACTTGCACTAATTTTGCAAGCTTGTTTTATCTTTCTAAAAATTTAAATTGAAACTTACATTGAAATATCAGTGCTTTGCTTACCACATAAAAGATTGTACTTATTTTTTAGCATTTTATATTAAAAAATGACAATAAATTACAAAATATTTTTTATAACAAAGGTCTGCAACAGTCTAAATCACTCTAATATAGACCTGCCCAAAGGATGCTTATGGTTAAAATTAAAGAATATTTAAAATAAGTTTTATTTAAGAGTATCGGATTTGATAATTCTGAAATCGTCAAAATCAAAAATTTAGCAATAAGCACCATCTTTTTGGGCAAGGTCACATTACAATAAGCATATAGCAACATGCTTGCAACAAATCTGCAATACAAACTTGCATCAAGTTCACATTACAAGTCTGCAATGCAAGCTTGCATCAAATTCACATTATATGCCTGCATCAAGTTTGCAGCAACCTTGCACTTGTAAACTTATTGCAAGTTTGTCAGGTGGAGACTAATTTGCTTGCCACAACCTTTTTCACTTGACATAACTAGTTTGCAACAAGTTTGTACACTTGATCTATCAAGCTTTTAGTAAGATTGTTGCGAGTTAATTATGCTGTGCGGGTACTAAAATAAAAAGTAATAAAATTATGTAAGCACTAACTACACACATCGAGACAGCAATTTCAGTCTTCATAGATCCTATCAGTGGACGATAACAATTTTACTTTATGTATGACAACTATTATTACTTACATATTTTGACTGTCTCTCATTATACAGAAACTATTAATATCATGTAATGCCCAATAGAATTTTTGATCATTCATATATGAGCAGCAATTTCTTCAAAGTTTATTTTTCAAATTTCTGAGAATGGAAAATTAAGCCTTCAGGGTAATTAAAAGACTAAACTAATGTAACCATCTTGAAAATTAATCTTGTTTTACATTTAATTTAATTCGTTCATTCACAAATTTCAAGATGTGCTCCTGAGCTGTAATGAGATGTAAATAAACAAAAAATGAAACTTTAAATAAGTTATATATTTGTATATGCAATATGCTTTCATAAATCTAAGAAAAACACCTCAAATTAAAGAAGTAAGAACTCAAACAGTACCATGTTTCATTTACACCAGAAAGTTTAATCTAAAATATATGATGTGAAAAGGGACCTATCGTGCAAAAACAGGTGTTAAAGTAAACAACTCTGTTCAATTGTCATAAGCTCTTATGTAAAAATACCTAAGAAATAACATGGTAAAGCCTAAAAATCACAATGACGTAGGCACTACTCTATGTTTAGATTTTTTTAAAACAGTTTTTCAGTTTGCACCAACAGACTAAGTTCAATTTTTTTAGCATTGTTTAGAATTTTTTCCCTTTTTAATACAAAATAAATGTGGACCCGACACAGTAAGGTAAAAGGGAATAAGACTATATATACAGGGTGTTTGGTTCACCACCGTATATTGGAAAAGGGACGGTAGAAGACATGATTTGGAACTTATCTAATCTAATATACTATTATATTTCCCCATTTAAATGTCAACACCGCACTATTGGAAACTTTTGATTTGAAGGTAATGATAATTTTATAATCTTTCATAACTACTCTATCAATTTTAGTCATTTCCATCCACTCCTACAAGTGATTAAACAAGTTAGGCCCGAAGAAAGTTAAAGAAATTATGACTCTAAAATTTAACTTTTGCTTTATAAGGCTATAAAAGAGAAAAATCCAATGGGTAATTATGTTCAATCATTTTTAAAAACATCATTGTTCTTTGCCCTCTAAAATGACATATCACACTTTTAACCGCCTTCAGATTCTTAGGACTAACAGGCAACTTGAATACAAAGGAACCATTTGGCTGCACAAAAGCAACCACTTGATAACACGTTGTTAGTTGTAGGTTTGGCTTTATAACCATTGGTGGTGTTGATTTTTGCATTTTCAACCGTTAATTTTGTGATTTTTGCATGTTGCAGGTCGGTATCAGTTTATGTTGAACTCCACGTTTTATTACAGGCGTTTTAATTGGACTATTAAAGTGCATTGAATCCACATTGAATTACACTTGTTTGATTGGACTATTAAATAGTGATGGTCCCCAGACATAATAACCCGAGGGTGTCAAATACAGTAATCGAGCAGGCCATATTATCAGCCTGTTTTGCCCTATCCATCTTATTGGAAAATTGGCACTTAAAAAGTTTTTGCAGAACAATTTGGACGATATTTTGAATGAAGTGCCACTAGATAGGACCCAACAAATGATTTTTCAAAACAATGGATGCCCTGCCTACTATTGGATAGCCGTAAGAGACTTTTTAAATGCCAACTTTCTCAATAGATGGATAGGGCGAAACGGGCCGATAATATGGCCTGTTCAATCACGAAATTTGACGCCCTTGGGTTATTATGTCTGGGGGCCACTACTATTTAATGATCCAATCAAACAAGTGTAATTCAATGCAGATTCAATGCACTTTGATAGTCCAATTCAACGATTGCAATAAAATGTGGAGTTCAACGCAAACTGATATGGCCCTGCAACACACAAAAATCACAAAATTAACAGTTGAAAATACAAAAATCAACACCACCAATGGTTATGAATCCAAACCTACAACTAATAATGTGTTATAAAGTGTTTGCTTTTGTGCGGCCAAGTGGTTGCTTTGTATTCAAGTTGCCTGTTAGTCCTAAGAATCTGCAGGTAGTTAAAAGTGTGATATGTCATTTTAAAGGGCAAAGAATAAGGATGTTTTTAAAAATGATTGAACATAATTACCCATTGGATTTTTCTCTTTTATAGCCTTATAAAGTAAAAGTTAAATTTTAGTCATAATTTCTTTAACTTTCTCCGGGTCTAACTTGTTTAATCACTTGTAGCAGTGGATGGAAATGACTAAAATTGCTAGAGTAGCTATGAAAGATTATAAAATTATCATTACCTTCAAATTAAGTTTCCAATAATGCAGTGTTCACATTTAAATGGGGAAATACGTCCAATTGGGTGAAATTTGTATAATAGTATATTAGGTTAGATAAGTTCCAAATCATGTCTTCTACCACCCCTTTTCGGATACACGGCGGTGAACCAAACACACTGTATAATAAATGGGAGGGTTTAATTGGAAAGAATATTTCTTTGTGAACCACATAAAAGCCAAAATTGATATTTTGACACTAGGTTGTATACAAAAACCGACTTGAAATTCCAGTATTTCTAAAAAATTGGTTTTCAACTTTTACAAAATAAAGCAATAACAGTCCCCCTTTCTACAAAATTAAAAATGCTAGTTTTTTATGGGCAGGAGTTTCTTGCTTGCAAAGTTTGTAGCTCAACATTATTGCAATGATTGCACCTTGTGTAATGCAAGTATGAGTAGTATATGCAAGACTAGACTGGTCTGAGATGTGATTCTCAAACTTGTGCAAATTGTAAATACATATTGTGCATATGAATTAACCTAAAATTGACAACTAATTTTGTGTCATAAAAAAGTACTAAATACCATTTTTATCACTTATTTGAAATTCTGTATTTATTTATGTTTGAATACACTTTGCAAGCACTATTTTAAAATCGTTGGTAATTTTGAGACAATTCATATGTGGAATATGTTCGCATAAGTCTGAGAATTAAGATTTCTAGGCAAAATATTAACGTTTTTAATCAAAGAATTAATTTGTAAAACCGTTTTTAAAAGCCAGCAAGTCTTATTTAACACCATAGGTTCTTTTTTACATCCACAGTCACATACCTAGACTATGCTAAAAAAAAACTTGCATGTACACTTAGCACATCCATTAGTTTTTCTCACAGTCACTGTTTCATTAATGGAATATAGGTTAGGTCATTCTCACTATAATGAGCCTGTTTAGCAAGTACAAAACAAATTAATAAATACATGGGCTCATTCTAATTCATTATCTTTAAGATCAACAATTTGTTGATAAATATCATTTAATTGGGCCTTTTTAAATTCAGTTCATTCATTTTAACTAAGTTTTCATGCAAAACTAAAGCAATTGTTACAGTAAAGGACCATGCAATATTTATTAATAATATCATTAACTTTAAAGATCGTAGATTACAATATGGCCAATTATTTCTTTACCATAGCAATTACTTTAATTCTGGTATTTAAAGCATAATTAATATTAATAAACTGAATTAGAATAGGCATGATAGTTAATGATAGGCAATTTTTCTTATGTAATAAATTTATTTACAAGTTCATAATTTTAACAAAAATAAAATTACTTTTAACAGATAGAGACATAATAGTTGAAAATATTAAAACAAAAATACCTAACAGTATATGAATGATTAAAAACCTAAAAAGAATTACCATTCTGACATATCAAAATCTTTAACTTCATCTTGTTGATCTACATCATCGATTTCATTACTATTATCAACATTTCTAACGGTTTGTTTCTTCTTTCTTCTTTTCTTGTTACGATTTTGTTCAGGTTCATTTGTGTTTTTATCACCAAAATTGAAATTATCATCAGATTCACTATCACTTGGAAATGGATTGGCAGGTTTATTGTCTTTCTTCTTGTTTTCTTTTTTAATTCTTTTAATAACAGGCAAATTATAATCACCAAGTTTATCATTTTCAGTAATTTCTTTTTTCTTCTTAATGGTTTTTAATTTATTCCAGGTTTCAAAGAACGTATTCATTGGTGTACCTTTGTTTTTCACCACAGTCTCCCATGCTTTAATTTTATCATAATCTGTTATTTTAAATGTAACATTCTTTCGTTCTTTTTCTATGAAATCAATATTTTGATTAATCTTCTCTAAGATTTGTTTTATCTTCTTATTATAATTTGCTACGTTACATTTCTTAAGGAAGTTTTTTATCTACAAAACAAGAATATAATGAAAGTGTGATCTAACCTCACATAATAGGGCTGTTAAAGATAAAATCTCAGAATAGGCAATAAAATTCTTGTTTAACCCCAGACAGTATTAGAAAACAAATATCACTTGTGACAATTTTCTGATGCCTTTTTTTTATAAGAAAGTTATCTATATAGCGTGAGTTTTTTCCGATGTTTAGTATGGGGATCTTGGAAACTAGCAGAGATAGAGAGACGATTAAATGGGGAAAGAATTGCAGTTTTATGAGCTCAATTTAATGAGCTTTTTGTTTTTTGGAAAAAATGCATGGCTAACTAGATATCTCGCAAAAATAATTTTTTTGTTATTTTGTTCGGTGCCTATAGCTCTATTATTATTGACTTTAGAAAAACTGTGTAAACGAAAAAGTTGTAGGTAATTATGTGCTTAATAATACAGTCTAACCAAATTTTTTATTTAAGCTATAATTTTTGAGTTATGACACAAGCTTGTGTTTTTTCTAATGGAAACCATAGTCAGCCATGACTTTATAAAAAAGGTCCTTTTTCAACAATTCTAATGATATACCACTTGACATAGTTAGTTTTATAAATAAGTAAATTATGGCCTTTTTTTTTTTTCATTTTCGAACTGTTCAAGTAGTACGCTATGGAAACAATTGATAGATGCGCATCGCGTTTAATAATAAAATTTGAGTTAGTTATTAAAATTTTTCTTTTAATTTCAAAATTATAAACATAATTATTTTAAATAAAAATAATTTCTGAGAAACTAATAAACAGAGAATGACAAACGATAAATTAAGAAACAATAAAGGAAATTAGAATATAAATAAAGTAGTACAAAGCATTAAATCACCATGATGTATCAATTAATCTCTGCCACTCCTTGCTTATAAGATATTCTAAAAATTTAAAATACTTGGGAAACTTCAGAACACATAAGAAATTTTAACCAGGACAACTTTCAGTACAGTTACTATGAACCAAAATTCTATCATTAAAATAATTGAATAGTAGTATATTATTTAATGAGCACACAATCATTATTATTATAAACAACAATGAATTTGCAACACAAGCCAGTAGGTGAGATTTATGAAAAGTTTTGATATGTTGTTGTATACTAGCTATGTAGATACACAAAACACAGACGATAAATTGAAATGGACCTCGCATAGCATATATTTCATATACTTTGTTTACAAGCTAACAACATCGAAGGCGAGGTGCAGTCAAGAGTACGGAAGGAGCTAGCTAGAGAGAATATGGTGGACATAAGTAAGGTTAGTTATGCCATAAGCGCAATGCTACACTGGAGGGAAAGGTCACAGAATATCACAGTCAACATGCAGTCGTTCGCTTAGACTGTGACTTGTTGTTGGCAGACAAAAAAATGTAAATAAATGAGTCCATTTAAATTTATTGTCTGTGACACAAAAGCATGTCCCTGTTTTGCTGCATAACATGCTTAGGTTATGTAAAAGCTAATTTGCTATTAAAATAATTACCTGAAAAATGCAGAACAATGCCACGTCAGGAAAAGCAATTGAGTTAGACTGAATTGTCAAATATTCCAATAATAATCCATATATGTTTTCAATAAGAGTATCTTTGAAACCATTTTCAGATATTTGTGAATTAGATACTCTCAATAAACAAGTAAAATTAAGTGGCTTCATGGATACTTTCTTATGCTTTTTGTTAAAGTCATGTTCATTTAAAATCTAAAAAATAAATCAAATTAACTTTTAATAAAACTAAGAAAATATTCAGTTTTTACCTCTAATAGAAATGGCAAAACTGGAATGAAAATTCCTGTATCTTTTGAAAGATCTATTAAAATTTGTGTAATATGAAACCTAAGAGGATAATATTGAGCTGTGGGAACTAGTCTGATTGTTCCAAGACAAACTTGAACAAAAGGATAAACAAGAGGCTGTAACTGAGGCTTATCACATGTAATAGTTAATACATTGCCCCAGAGTTTTAGCGAATTCACAAACTGCCAATTATAGACAGTTTGAATGTTTTCCTTTTTATGCACCATAATAGCATTTCTTAAATGAATAGCCAACTGCCGAATATATAAGAAAATATGTTGATAAGATACTGCGGGGTCTAGTGCAAACATTTCAGCAAGAGATCGTCTCATAAAGTTTACTGATGATAAAGAATTAACACTAACAAATTTAGAATTGATGATATAAGTCATATACATGGATTTTAAGACTGTGTCCAATAAATTTGAAGATTGGTTGTTTGTGATACGTAAAATACATAAAAATGATAGAATTCGTACTACTTCTTCTCCAGTTCCCCATAAATAGATCAATTTTTTTATTAATGGTTTTGAAATTTTTGGAAATGAAACTAATAATGGAGACATATGATGTAAATGCTTTAACAAAACAGTAAGAATATTAGTTGATGTTACGCCACCTAAAAGCTAAAACAGAGAAATGCTTACTTTCACTTTTTCATAAGACGTTTATATTAATAAATACCTTTAATAAATCTGTAAAATAACTACGTAAAAGGAGTTTCACTTTAACAAACTTTTTACATTTATGTGGTTGTATTTTACTAGAAGTCAAACCCAAGAATCTACGAATTGCCGGACTTAACTCCAAAACGCATAATTGAATAACAGCATTAAACACGGATGATCCTATAAAAGATTTTCACGTTTACAATTTCCAATACTAAAATTTTAAAAATTAACTTACCATCAACTTTATATTGTGAAACTTCATCTTCTTCATTGGAAACTCTAAGCAAAGCAGCATGAAATGCCTGAATTAAACAACCAATGGTTTTGTTTGTCTTATCAGTATGTAAAGCGGCTTGCCAATTCTTTAGCAACTTTAATGTCACAATTTGTTGGTACGAATCACCTTTCTTTTCTTCATCATCAGCCTAAAATCCAGCGTAAGTAACAGATTTGCGATAAGGATTATTTTATATTTACCTCAAAATCACTCTCATCACTTGCTATTTCTAAATCCTCAGTTGGCTTATGAATTTGTTCTTCATCATCTTTTTCATCTTCTGTATCTGATATATTAAAATCAAGCAATTTCTTATCATTATCTTGTAAAAATTTATAGAATTCAGGATCAATTGTTTTCAATTTTTCCAAATTTGCCTTATGGGATTCGATTTCATTTTCATAACCATCTGAATTTCCATCATCCAGGTCTTCTACATCCTCATCACCCCATAATGGCTTTACATCATTATCGTTTCCTTTCTGAGAAATATCTTTTGCAGATTTTTTCTGCATTTTCTGTTTGGTCTCATTACAATCGTTATTATCTTGAGTATATGTATCCATCCCTTCATTTCCAGATTCACTTGCTGACATATCAGAATTTATTTCAGAGTTTTGTCTCACAATTTTTCCCTCTTTTCTATTTCTATTCTTGCTTTTTTTCGTTTTTTCAAATACTTGGTTGATGTCATTACTACTTTCTCCATTCAAAGCATACGAATCAGAATCCTGGACTTTATCTAACTTATTCAAGAAACGTTTTTTTCTTCGATATCTTAGAATCACCACCAGGTTTAAATTTAATTTTCAATTTCGATGGTTTTAACATTTTCTTTTTTGTTCCTGCTTTGGATTTAATTTTAAACTTAGATTGTTTTATTTTCAATTTCTGTTTTCCCATTTTGTTTCTTGTACTGTTGCCGAATAAGTTATTTAACACTGTAAAAGTGAGTTTTAAATCTATAAACCTAACAAACTTAGCACTTAAAGCACGTGTGTATATCAAACATACAAAACCATGCCCTTACAAAAAAAGTAAGGTTATGCTTATGAACGGGTTATGTGGGTTATGTTCGCTTTACACGGTGGCTATTGAACAGAGTTGACATGTCTGCAAAATTTTTAATATTTCTACAGAATTCGTATTTAAAACTGCGTGAGAACGTAAGACTGAGCTTTATTACTAACGTTTACTTTTTTAGATAGCTTAATGTGAATAAGTAATAAATTACTAATAATCTTTATAAACAACAAAATTTAGAAACTTTACATTATTATTATTTATTATTGTAAACATTGTGGATTACAGTAACGTGGCAACATTGTGATTGTAAAGAGCAAACGGAACAAAAAAAACAAGCAAAAATCTAGACAAAAGTTGTCAAGGTTGGTCAAAGTGTCGATGTGTCGATCGTATTTTGAATTTGATTGTCAGAAAACAGTGTAGTTTAACTTTTTTAAATCTTGCGAAAGACTTTGTGACTTTGTGGTTTTAGGGTTTTAGTTACGAGTTATAGAATCTATCGAAAAGTGTGATGCAGGTAAGAATAGTTTATTAGGAATTATAGTGTAACTTACACTATCACATCCGAAAAAATACTTTTTAACTTAACCTAGTATTTCACATAACCTACTCTTTGTTTTCTTTCACAGTTCTTATAATAAATATACTATAAAGTATAAACGTTATAGGGGTTGTAGGCTGTAATCCGAGAGCGTGACATATGCCTGATTGCTGTTATTGAATTACAGAACATTATCACTGTTTAAGACGGTTAAATAAGTAAATAGCAGATAAAAAAGAAATTGCTGACGTAGTATGATAATGTATATTTGTAAAAGTTTGTTTTAATAAGCAGCAAAACTTCATGTGAATAATAACAAAACAGCAACTGAAAATAAACAAATGCAATGTGCCTGAGATTAGAACAAAGTTTTGTAGGAAGTGGCTAATAATCGAATGTGTCAGATATAGGAAGTAACAGTATTTGCACCAACAACTCTTTAATGAATTGCTTTAGAAATCTCCATTCCCAGAAATAGTAGCCTAGTAATGATTTTATGTGGGTAATAAAGTACCTTTAGCATTTTATTCCTGCAAGTATACATTTTATAGTTCTAACAGAACTTTAATATTCAACACTCTTTTTAAATAAATGTTAGGGCTGATTTATAGAAGGTAAATTTAAATATTTAATTGAGATTAAAATTGATTTGATAATCTGATTGGTCAGAATTAGACTGTATTGGCTAAAGCTACCGGTTGTATCTTTTGTTACCACTCCTTAAAAATCGTAGTTTCTTTTTAATATCTGTTAAATCAAAGAGTAGCATAACTTATAAATCCTCTTACTACATTACATCTATCTTATATGATTTCAGATGTTCTCAACATATCACAGCATAGAGAAAAAATTGTTTGTCAACTGTTGGAAGTAACTGATGAAACATGGCAGAAGTATTGAACAAACGACAAAATTTATTAAAATCATGTTTCAAAGAACTGCAGTCATGTATAGATTATGTGCATCATTATTCTAAAAATAAAGAACAATATTTTGAAGTCTTTAAAAATATTGCTAAGGAATACTCAGAAACCGAGATTCAGCACAGTAGAGCTCAAAAAGCCTGTGAAGCGACTGAAAAACATCTTGACAATCAAGAGAACGATTGTATAGAAGAAGTGCAGCAAATATATAACAAATATCTAGAAGAACAACCAACAAACTCCAGTTATCAAAGTCATTCCATTTGGCGTAAAGTTAATAATTTAATTGGAGGTAGAAAGGAAGATGAAGATGCTGTTATTGATTCAGATATATCAGATATTGAAGATGCTAATGAAACTATTGATGAAGGCATAATTCCTTCACAGTTTGAACCACCAATTGATCCACTTACAAAAAAGACAATAGAGAATCCTTGTAGAAATAGAAGCTGTGGCCATGTTTATGAATATGCAACAGTTATGGAACATTTGAAAAGGATTAAGCAAAATAAATCAAAATCTCGATGCCCATATATTGGCTGTACAAATGTTAATATGCGTTCTTCATTTCTTGTGAAGGATAATGCTTTAAGACTGCAAATCCAAAATTATTTAGAAAATAAGCCAAGCACTAGTTTAAATGCATCCCAGGATGATTTAAATGATTCACAAGACGAAATCTTGTAAATTATTTTATATTTTATACTTAATATAGTTTTATTATTTAAATAAAAATTTTGTACATTATAAAGATTTTTTGTTGTTTTATATCAAAAGTAAAAAAAAAGATAGGTATTTGGGGAATTAACAAATAGCAGATGGTGCAATTCGTATATATTTATTTCAGGCATTCTGGCACAAAAATGGCAAAATGTGATAGAAGGCCAAAGGAAATTTAAATTACCCTTATGTCAATAGTATCAAATGAACATAAGAAATCATGTTTTTTCCCATATTTTAATATTTAAAAAGTCATTTGTTTATATTGTTGGATGTAGTCATGTACAATGAGGTCCAAATGTAACGGATAAATTAATTTTCTATGTTAATAAGCGTGTAACCGAAAAATCCTGAAATACATCAATTTTTAAATTTAAAATGACATTTTCTGACGCTAAAAAATTACCCCCCCCCCCCCCCACTTCAACCCCCTTCCAAGAGGCAGCAACACCCCATTTTATTTAAATTGCATGAGGGGTCATGTGATACCTCGTTTCAAAGAGCATTTAATTGCCTATTTAGCAATGTAATTTTTTTTAAATTTCGTTCATTCATTTACAAGAAAATTCGATTACAAATTTTAGAATGTGCTTGAAACGTAACAAAATACACTTTTGATTTCAGATAACCCCAAAAAAAAATAATCAAGAGGTGTCATATCAGGAAAATGGTAGGCCATTCTATTGTACCATGTCTACAAATCCATCTGTTTGGAAATGCTTCATTGAGATATGCTACAGTGCATTTAATTGTAACTGCAAATTACAGTATTAAACATCGAATTTTCTTATAAGTGAATGAACGAGATCTAAAAAAATCTACATTGCTAAATAGGCAATTAAATGCTCTTTGAAACGAGGTATCACTGACCTCTCGGGTAATTTAAATAAAATGAGGTGTTGCTGCCTTTTGGAAAGAGGTTGAAGTGAGGGAGTAATTCTTTAGCGTCAGAATTTAAAAATTGACGTGTTTCAGGATTTTTCATTTACACGCTTATTAACGTAGAAAATTAATTTATCCATTACATTTGGACCTCATTGTAGAATTAAATTATTTAACCAACATACTGGGTGACCCAAAAGTTGGGAAAGGTTAAATATCTTAAGAAGTACACTCAGATTAGAAAGTTATGAAATATGTGTTCTTTTATTTTTAAAGATCTATTTAAACATGACATGTGAAAACCACCCTCACCCCCATTTGGGGGTGGAGTGAGGGGTAGTTTTGAAAATTTAAATGGGAACCCCTAATGTTTTTTGTATTTTTTGATCCTCTATTGAAAATTGTTCATGGATACGTGAAAACCACCCCCATCCTTACCCCCATGTAAGGACTTCTACATCTACTCTAAAATTGATAAAAAGAACTATATCATTTCAATTTAGTTTGATTTAAGCAAGGCATTTGACCTGGTAAATCAGCAATTGCTTGCCTCTTTAGAATTTATAGGAATTAGAGGTATTGTTCTGCAGTGGTTTGCAGATTGCAATTTGTTGAAATACAGAGCAAGAAAACAACATGCTAAACCACCAACATAAATCAAATCCAATTCTTATGGAAAGAGGTGTTCCACAGGGTGGAATCCTATCCCAACTACTGTAATTAATGTTTTGCAATCATCTTAATCATGTATTTAGAGACACTGAAGGTATAAGTTTATGCCAATATGCATATGTTGCCTCAATTATTGTAGCTGACTCCCCGTTAAATAATTTAATAAATACAGCAAACATAGTTGCAGGTAAAATGACAAATTGGTGTGAACAGAACAATTATTGGTTCTGAACACAACTAAATCTGTAATTGTTCAATTTGATAATCAATACAATAATATTAATGATAGTTTTAGTATTAAGGTAACTATTGGTCATAAAACAATCCCAGTTATCAATGAAATAAGATTTCTGGGTGTAAACATAGATAATCATTTAACATGGAGTAGTCATATTAAATATATAGCCAAACAATTAATTAAAACAAATTCCGTAATACGAAATCTAATGGACACTTATTGAAATGAATATCATAAATGCTATATTATAACTCTTGTGTTTGAAGTATCTTAGACTATGGCATTATAATCTGAGTCAATTCAACTTATTCTAGGCACATTTTAAAACTTGAAAAAAAATTATTTGCTCTATGGCAAAAACAAGCTAGAGCCCATTGCAAGCCACTGTTTATTAATTTTGAGATTATGACCTTATACTGACTATATCTACATCAACTTGAAGTGTTTCTAACAGAACATTTTCTCAGTATACTCTGATAACTAGGTGTCATGGTAACAGGTGTGTAAAAAATAAAAGCAGTCTTGAACCGTTCCTGGAATTATGTTCATAGTAGCACTCTGCACAGAGGAGTATTTTAATTATAAAGCTGGCCAAAAACAAAATTTAAAAGTAACACTAAATGAAATGTATATGGCAATTTTTTAATAAAGATTAATGATACTCGAATTGCCAGTGCAAATCCTCCATATGCAACACGTGCACAAGAATTCCATCACGGCATACAAGTACTTTTAAATTTTTATTATTTTCTACCCCCATGGGTGCTAGTGGAAAACCTCCCCCTGAAATTCAATCCTAGCTACGACCTTGATCTATGAAATATGAAACTTGAAAAATGGGGACTAATTCACCCCAATAAATGGATCTTGAAAGCTTGTCATCAAGCAACTATAATCCACTTGGACTAGAAAGCTTTTAATAATAATAATAATAATCATCCATAGTTTAGGTACCAGAAAACATAAATCAATCACAATTTTCTATTTACCAGCAATTTTCTTTAAAATGGCTTTTACATAATGCAGTTGCTTTAATATACTTGTTTGTAGAAGATATTGCAATACTGTACTTACCTAGAAACAATAATAATGACCTGCAAAAATGTTACTAAGGTAATCACGTTAATAAATTATGACCTATTCTTGCACTACTTACAATTTTCATACAGCGTTGCAAGTATTAGAAATTTTAAGTGATCTTTATTTCGAAAAATATGCTTATAAGACAAACATTCTTATAACATTTTTTGCTCAATTTTTCTAGGAGAATCGAGTGGTACTGATATTCTCCACCTGAAATAATACACCCTGTATATTTACTGCTAATACCACCCATCAATCTTAGTGCATCCTCTTTATCTTCTTGAAGATCCTTTGTTTCACCCTCAGTCTTAGGTATTCTTAGGTGCCTTCTCACAGACTCACCCTTCATTTTGCACTTTGGATATCACTGATGTATTGTTCCCCACAGTGAAGTTCTGAACGTGCACCAAGTCATTCTCCATGTCCCTCCAAGCAAACACAAAAAAAAAACAACAAGGGATTAGAAGATAAGGATAATTTTAAGAATCTAATTATGTTCCTCTTTTTTTTTTCTTTTTATGCAGCACTAGATTTTATTTACTTGTCCGTTATACAAAATTTTATTTTTTTTTAATAGATATCTTTTCGTTTGGCAGGTTATCTAATTATTATCAAATAAAGTTTTTTAATTAATATGAATATTTCTTTCATTATAGTCATTCATTGAATTATTCAAACGCACACTCATTCCTTCCTTCCTCATTTTCCACTTATTACTGATTCTTCTTCATTTACCTGTTGATTTCTCCTCTGTTCTGCTTTTACCCCAATGGTCATAAATAAAAGTCTATTTAGTTGGTGCACCTTAATTTTATTTTTTTTTGATTGTTTTAATTTTTCTGTGGTGCCATCATTCATGGGACATAAACCATAATATACATATATAACATACATCAAAATATATATATAACTGATTTCAAACAGCATATATACAAATATCTATAAACCCTTCTTATTTAACCCTCTTTTCTAACAGTTTTTTTCTTTTTCTTAACATAACATTTTTTATTTTAACTTTTCTTTCAAAAGAAAACAACTTTTTCTTTTGATTTTTCAGTTATATGTTTCTACATAAACAACAAAACCCCTGATACCCCCTTTTCATTTTTCTTTTTTCAGAAACTCCTTTTTATCTTTTCTCCCTTCTCTCTATCTAGCAGTACACTCTCCACAACTTACTTTTCCTTACATATTTAAAATTATTAATCTACTCTACATTAACATAATTATATCCACATTATCTTCTTTGAATAATTAATTATCTTTTTTTTTATTCTCAGATCTTTATTTTATGCTATTTTATTTATTTTTTTTATTAAGTCACCTTTTCAATATCATGACGAAATATATAGTCAATTCTTAATACTTTCAGTTTTGTTTTACTTTTATGCATTATATTAAACTAGATATGTTTTTACCTTTTTATTTCTTAATTTAGTTTACCTTGCTATTGTTTTTATAACATCATGTAGTTTCATAGATTTGTTCAATAAAAAATTTGCTTGTTACATTTTAATGTAATTTTTCTTGTTCCTTCTTAAACGAGACTTCCTATAACTGAATATAGATGTTTTTTAAGCAGACGTCCCCAATACATCGACAAGAAATATGGAAGAAGCAAGCGTTTACTTATTGAAGACTACTATATAGATACAAAGATCACTCAATTTCTTTTACACTAGATAGTAATATACTAATAGTGACAATCCTTTTCCTGTATGAACTTTGTACTAATCTGGTATTTTTACACACAGATTTTAAAGAAAGCAGTTGCTTTTTAGATCTTTTTCCTTTGTATAAAGTAGGAAATTGTATGGTAAGACTCTAAAAGCATAACCACTTTCTAATTTTTCTTTGTCACTGTGTATTGTAAGATTCACAGTAAATTTATGATGGAATGCACCCATCCTGGGTCCTTTTATTTTTACCTCTAATAAAATTTATAATAAAAACAACATCATTATAATTAAAAATCTTTTAATACGAATTATTTTTTAAAATTACACCCTAAAAATATTTTACACTATATACAAATACTTTTGATACTATATATATACATCACAAAAAAAGGATAAAAGTTTTAAAATAGTTAAAACTTAGTTCTAGGTAAGTTTAAAACAATATAATATGAAACCACTAGTTACAACAAACTGTTAAAACCTGCTTTACTAAATCAATTTCTTCTTTTTTATCATACAATTAGTATTATAGTATAACAAAATTATAATAGACTTAAAAAAAGAACACAATGATCAGTACAAAAACAAAAAAGGAAAAATTTTACATAACACATCCCAACTCTTAATAAAACAATAAAAATGTTATTTCTACTTATTAACTTTACAAATAGATGACTACATTTACATTATTTGTTCTTTTAAAAGTAACATACGAAATAACAGAAAGATGAACAATTACAATAGTCCTTTTTCTTCACTGTTTTCGTTTGGATGAGATGAGCAGCCTCGTATATGTACATGTTTTTTTATTGTGATGGCAGTTTATTGCTTCTTTTATTGATTTTCATTTGATTGCGATAGTAGTCAAATGCTTTTGTAAAACTTCCATTGGGATGGTTATGTGTAGGCATCAGTTGTATGTTGATTGAAGATGTTGACGATTTTAGACCTAGATTGTTGCAAATAATTATTTGTTAAATTTTTTGTTATTCTTTTTCAAGTTCTTTTTTCTTGGATATTTTCGATGTGTTATTTCTAAACAATGCTCATTTACAAATCAGTTTGTACTTTACAAGAAGTTCGTATTATAAAAATTATGCACCGAATTAAAAAAAGAAAGACATTAAAAATTTGTAATTTAGAAATGCATAATTTTTATATTATAAATGTTATACAATGGGGTTTTTGTAGAGGATTGGGAATTGCCTATGCACTTGGGTCAGAAACAGAAAGTCCTAAATTAAACATTAAAATTATACATAAATTATAACACAAGAAAATAAATTAAAATTTGTTGAAATAAGGTATATCTTCGCAAAATTATTTTTATTAACATTTGGAGTTTACCTTTTTAATAAATTTACATGCAGATATTTTTTATAACATCATCACCAAGTGTATACACATTAACAAGGGTAGTAGTACTATGGATAATGGAAATGGGTTTAGATTTTATACATTATACTAGATAGAAGTTTGCATTTTTTACAATAGGATGGATATTACACTTGTAAAAAATACATACTGCACATTTTCTAAAGTAAAATTTCTAAAAAATTACATACAAATGTTTTTAACGATTTAATTCAGAACACTATCATTAAAGAATTTTGTATTTGTTAAGACAGATCAAGAAAATGCGTAATATTTAATAAAAATCAAACAGTTAACGATAATTTATAAATAGGAATTTGGTTACGATTTATATTATTGCACCTTGTAATGATTATGCTGAGTTTTTAATGTGTTAATAATGTATGGAATGAATCAAGAAGCATAAGATTATCGATAAACTTCAAAAAATTTATTTGTACAAAAGCTTAGACCTATATGAAAAATTTTTGTTTCAAACATCCGCTTGAAAATTATAATACTAGCGGATTATTTAAACAAATGATGTTCCCTAGCAATTTATTAAAATACAAGTTCAAATTAATTTTTTAAATATAAGAAATACTCTGTTAAATTGTTTCCTTCTACATTTCCCTGTAAATTACTAAATAGTAAGTAACAAAACAAAAACATGCAGTGTTAAAAATTGAATTTAAAATATTGACAGTTGCTTATATCACAGCTAGATTTTCATTTATCAAATTCGAATAACCTTTCACTAGTGAATGAAAATATCACATTGTAGAATAAAGAGATCACATTTTAAATCACAGCTCATGCAAGTAATATCACAATAGATAAAAGTGCAAATTTGAAATTTAAACAATATTATGGATATTATATAAAATGTAACAATAGAAATTATGGCTGTAAACAGAAAGAAAAATTATCCTAACTGAAAATAACGTAACCGAACATAAACATAGTTTTAATAAAGAAGTCGCTAAGTACAATACCTGATTGAATGTCCCCCTATTCTTAATCCTCTTCCTTGAAGTCTTGTGAACTTTGGAATCAGTAAATACATCTGTGTTTCCAGGTACACCCAGTCTCAGATGAATTGGTAACTTTCCATCTGATTAAAAAAAAATCAAATTTAAATCATTTGGAAATGGCATCGTTTTTAACTACCTTATTCAATTATTATATCAAGTTAGTCATAAGAATATTAAACATCAATGTTTATGAAAAAAAATTTCTAAATTAAACAGTCTTAACTCATATAAAAATTAAAAAGTATATTTTACTCAAAGAGAGAAATGTTTTTACCTTTGCTGATTATTTAGCTTTTTAAGTTTTTATTAGCAATAAAACACATCATGATAGTTTTTTGGGAAGAGACATAACTAGGTATTATAGACTAGAATACAAGAAAAGATTCTATTGAGAAAAGAGGTGCAGTGAAGAAATGATTTGCAAATAAGCGATTTGGTAGAACACTATATGAATAACTAAAAAAGAGAAAGATATAGGTTTGTTTAAATAAGATGACTTTCTAAATAAACAAGTGCCCAAAAGTGTTTCATTTCAAAATACAAAATTCTATTTTCTTGGTTTTTTCCAGTATCTCAAAGGCAAAGCTATGAAACTAGAATCTTCAGCATAATTTTACTACATACTAAGATATCTACAATTTAATAAATTTGTGTAGTCAATATTTTGATTAGAAGCTGAGATACACTTAAAAAAAAATATATGCCACTGTAGAAATAAAAAATTATCATTTTTAAGCTCTACGCTCAATTTATCAAAATATGTTAGTTACTCTCGCATTTTTTTCACAGATGAGTGAAGTTGGATTATTCTGAGGTATGTCAATTTCAGTATTCAAAGATTTTCTTGTTTTCTCAGCATTTCAGGTTAAGGACTAATTAGTTTTAACAACTTTACCTGAATATTACTACAGAGGAGAGTAAAGGTCAATGTCTCCATTTTAATAACCGGGATGAAATGCAATTTAATTTATGTGTCATTTGCATTATTTTCGACTTTTTTTTGTTATAAAATTACAATTATCAGCATCTATAGAGATTTCTTTGTTTTGAATTCCAATTTCGATTCTAATCAATGTCAAATATTACCTTAATCTCGAATTTTAGTTCAGACAATGTTTGCAACATAAATGTGATGTTAGATTTTGCAATAATTTATTGATCATATCCATAAACTGCAGTTTAAACTTCATAATAACATAACTTTAAATTTGAAAACCTGTATCACAATTCGGACATGCCAGCACATATAGGTATGGTTGGTTTTTCATTAATTTTGTCAGAATAAAGTTTTCCAAAAAATCCAAACATTTGGATTAGATAGTTTCTTGCTCTCTTTTTAATGGTCTATGAAAAAATGCCATCACTGATAAAACAAAAGAGTAGCAATTTTAAAGAATAAATTTTTTTAAATGGAACCCTGTATTGTACTGAATAATTAGAATAATTATGAAATTCTGAATACAACACAACTTTTAGTTTTTCAATTGACTAATAAGTAATAAATAAGATAATAAGATTACCAGAAGTAGGCTTTTAACCAGGGCTATATTATACAGTCAACTGACACTACATAAGGAATAGGCATCATGCTGAGTCCAATTGGCAAATTATTTAGATACAACCACGAGATATATCTTATAAATTGCACTCACTGGGATAACATAATGTTTGAGATTACCGCACACGTGCAATAATATTCTCAAATTGCACGTGCATCAATGATTGCAAAAAAATCAAAGAAATTTCTTAATTGATAATTCTGTCTTCAAGATAGAATAATAACACCACAATGAAGAAGGTTTTTTAGCTTTGCTGAGTTCACCAAAATATACCAACAAGCTTTTCATTTGTTAAGTCTTTAACTTTTCTTTTGTTGCACCATTTTTCATATCATTCAAATGCCAGCTGATATTTTTTACATGATTTCTGTTGTTTATTTATATATCGCTTTACTTTATATAAATTGCTTTTATTTATTTATTTTAAATACAGAGAACGTGGTGCTCTTCTAGGTTTTACAATATTATATTTTTCTTTTTCATACAAAAATACTAATATATGACAGACAAAACAGACAAGTGAAAATAGGTGGAGAGGCCAAGCCAACTGGTGAAAAATATAATTCTAACAACAGTAAACATCCTCCCTCTTCAAGTAATTTACAATAATAAAAGAAAACAAATTAAACACAATTAATCTTAGTCATCAAACAGTTTTTTTTGGGTTTCTAACAACACGCCCTGATCTTGTGATCTTATTGTCCAAACTCTTCACAGCTTTTCCTTCGGCAGTCTCCTGTAAGGTGGAATCTCCTATTTGCTGATGAATCTGAACTGGTTGTGGGAATTCAAGTGTTGAATTGGTTGGTGGTGTAGCCGGTGTAGGGCTACTTTGACGTGGAGATGGATAGAGATCATCACTCGATTTGTTGTGATACGAACGTGGCTGTGTACCTTTACCTTTGACTTTTCCTGCGTACCAGTGACCAGATTGATGCTTTTGAAAGCGAATATTTTGCCCTTCCCTCAAAGGTTGCAGTGATCTAGTTCGCTTATCGTAGTATTTCTTGACAGTATCTTGATGCCGAACAAACTTTTCAGGAAGTCGATATACTTTGGGTTTAAGATCTTCAGACCTTACCGGTATTCTTGTCCTTAGATTTCTCGAATACAACAGTTGTGCTGGAGATGGCATATGCTCTTTTGGTGTGTTGCGATACTCCATCAAACCAAGCCACGGATCATCTCTTGTTAACTGACATTTTTAAAATACGTTTTTTACGATTTTAACGGCACTCTCACTTTGTCCATTAGACTGCGAGCATTTTGCGCTGGCTGTTATATGAGTAAATCCGTAGTTACTGGCAAAATCTTTGAATTTTTCAGAGGAGAACTGTGTGCCACAACAACAGGAATACCATGTCGTGCAAAAATTGATTTGCAAGCATTTATAGATGTTTGGCTTTCCAAATTAACTAGCTTTATAACTTCACAAAATTTTGAATAATAATCAACAATTACAAGATAATACTCTTTATTCCATTCAAATAAATCCATTCCTACTTTGTACCATGGAAGTTTAGGGATCTCATGCCATTTTAAAGGTTTTTTACAGTTACTGGGTTGATAAAAAAGACAAGCAGAGCAATTAGATGTAACATTTTCTATATCACTAACAATACCAGGTCAAAAAATTTTGTTTCTTGCTCGAAGTTTGGCTGTATGCAAGCCAACGTGACCCTCGTGCAAAATGTTAATTAAAGATTTGCGTAATAATTTAGGAACTACGCTAGTATTTTTAAAAACAACTTCATCAATTATGTGCAATTCTTCTTTATAAGTCCAATAAGGATTGATTATTTGATTTAATTTATTTTTATTATCTGGTCATCCTGAGGTAACGTATTTTTTAAGTTCAATTAACTAGTTTGGGATAAATTTTGACGCATAATTAGTCATGCCAAGAAATCGTTGTAGAGATTTTTTTGTCGGCAGGGCTTTCCATATCAGTAATTGCCTTAATGCGATTTTTATTTAATTTGACACCTTCCTCACTAAAAATGGGTCTAAGATACTCAACTTCTCAAGTAAAAAATTGACATTTAGATAAATTAAATTTAATTCCATTAGCTCGAGCTATTTCCAAAACTTTTCTTAGTCGTTCATATAATTCTTCAAGAGTTGAACCGACTAGACATAAATCATCTAAAAATGAACAAGTACCTTCAACATTTTCAAACATTTGGCAAAAGATTCTGCAAAATTCTTCAGGAGCACTGGCCACTCCAAAAGCCATTCTTTTAAAAGCAAATCTCCCAAATGGAGTAATAAAAGTTAATAGTTCACTACTAGCTTCATCTAAATTAAGCATCCAGAATCCGTTCGACGCATCTAAGACTACAAAGAATTTTGCATCTTTTAACCTAGATTTAACTTCATCAAACATAGGTAATTGAAACCTAGCCCTGATTATATATTTGTTAAGCTCTCTTGGGTCAAGGCAGAGTCTTATTTTATTGTTTTTTCGCCTAACAATTACAATATTGTGCACCCATTTAGTTGGCTTAGTGATAGGTTCAATAACCCCATCTGTTACCATACGAGCCAACTCAGCCTTAACATCATCTATAAGACCAAATGGAATACGCCTTGCAGGTTGTGCAACAGGTTTAGCATTACTATCTAAAGTAATCGAAACCGTGCCAGGTATTGAACCTAGTTTCTCATCAAACAGATCTTTAAATTCATGTTTTATTGCATCAGTCTATTTATTAATTAATGGTTCAGAATCACTTACCATATTAATGTGATAAGTAATTAAATTTAAATCTATACTTGCTTGCAGGCCTAAAATGGGTGGACATTCAACATTTACAACTATAAACTCTAGTATAGTTTCATTATTTTTGTTTACAAGAGGGATCATTGCGCTACCTACAACAGGAACATTTGATTTGTCTAATTGAATAATTTTTTTATAACATTTTTGAAGTAATTTGTCAGTAAGTCCAATGCATTTATAATCATTGTACGATAAAAAATTACACATTGCACCAGTGTCGATTTTTAATTTAATTTTACAATTATTAATTGTATAGACAACAAAAATTTCGCGTTGTCCATTTACCATCCCAATAGTTCCTATAAAGTATTCATCTTGGTTGTTATAATCTACATTAAATTGATGTACAGAATTTTTTCCATTATTTTTTTGAAAACCAATATTATTCCTTTGTTTAGGAACAAATTTATTCATGGAATTAGACTTAAAATTTTGATTTTTTTATCTTATTGGGACAGCATTTAGAAAAAATGATTACGATAATTACAAGACAAGCATGTTTTACCATATGCTGGGCACTTATTTATTCCGTGAGTTCCTGAGCAAAACCTACAATTAATAATTTGCTTCATTTGAAAATTTTTACCTTTAGACTTTGCCAGCAATACGTCCTCACTCATTGGAGAAACATCTACATGATTATCCTTTTGCATCTGGGTTACTGCCTGCCTCGAAGACTCAGCAGTTTTTAAGTATTTTGTGACATAACTCAATATCTTCCTCGGCCATGAGTCGAGTTCTTAGATCATCATATTTAGAATCTAAGCCCGAAATTATTTTGGCTTTAGTCAATTCCTCTCTCAATGCTCCCAAATCACATTGCAAACCCAAGTTAATTATTGCAGTAAAATAATCTTCAAACGGTTCGTCAGATTTTTGCTTCCGTGCGAAAAAATTGGGTCTAAGCAAGGTTAAGTGCTTCTTTGGGGCAAAGTGATCAGTAAATTTGTCGATTACTGTCTTAATTGATTTTGATTCAGCGTTAGTTAGATTAAATGAATTAAAAACTGTGATGCATTTATCTCCAATATAATTCAAAAGGATATTCACTTGACGTTCTTCAATTTCCTTATCTAGATTAAGTGCTTTCAGATATATCTGAAATCTCTGTAACCATAATTTGAAATTGTGACTTACATTTCCAGTCAAATTTAAAGGTTGAAGTGGTGAAAGAGCAAAAAAATCCATAATTACTTGCTGGGGCGTACTCGAAGTGGAAATTATAGGAATTCAACCGGCCCTTTTTTAAGCACATTGATCTAATTTGTTAGTTTTCCTGACACCATGTTGTTTATTTATATATCGCTTTATTTTATATAAATTGCTTTTATTTATTTATTTTTAATACAGAGAACGTGGTGCTCTTCTAGGTTTTACAATATTATATTTTTCTTTTTCATACAAAAATACTAATATATGACAGACAAAACAGACAAGTGAAAATAGGTGGAGAGGCCAAGCCAACTGGTGAAAAATATAATTCTAACAGTAAACAATTTCCGAGGAACAAGCCCAGAGATAACATTCAGAGCAGCTTCTACATCTGATGATTTTCTGTCACAAAATTTTACAAAAAGCAAAATTTGTTTACTGTTTACACTGTTGCTAAGTATGTTGCTATCATTTTGAACAATGAGATTCAGCTGCTACTTTGAATTAATATTCACAAAATTTTGATCGAAAGTAGTTAGTCCATGATTGAGAGCAGCAAAAGTGGTTTTATTTGTAAAAAATTCAATGGTTGTACATAAAATTTTGAACACAATTTGTGGGATACACTATTATCTCAAAACTCAGGCTAACGCCCTCGCTTGCGCAATTTCCATGTGCTTGCAATAATAATGTATGTATCTCACTCATTGCATAAATAACTATTACATACATCCAGCCCTGCTTTAAACAATTCTTATAGTTGAGAACAATTTTTTTTTAATTAATTGTTCTTGTTATTTTGTAATAGTTATGCTCTCCTTTTTTGATGTGTGTTTAAATAAAAAATACTTTGCTTTTTTTGCATTTACAAAGCCTATTTGTAATCTGTTATTGCTATGACCTTATTTATTGGTTAACTGAAAAATTAAAAATTATGTTGTATTCAGACTTTCATAACCATTCTAATTATTCAATAAAATACAAGGAGTTCCATTTACAAAACTTATTCTTCACAGTGGTACTCTTTTGTTTTATAGCATTTTATCTTAGTCCATTGGAAAGAGTGCAAGAAACTATCTAACCTAATGCACTTTAATTAGTCAAGTTTCTTAACTCCATCATTAATGAAATTAATCATTTAATGAAATAACCATGTTTGTTAATTTTAAAAACTATCCAACCTAAGTTTTTGAATTTTTTGAAAAACTTTATTCTCACAAAATTATTGAGTGTGTAATGAAAAATCAACAATACTGTATAAGAGGCGTGGGAGACAATAGCGTTAAAATAAAATGTCTGTACCTAAGCATTGACTTCAGAAAATTTATAATCCCACCAGCCTACTTTAAAAATCTGTCACTATATGGCAACGATGTTTCTGAATTATGATCAGTGTTACACTATCAAACAAACATAAAAATAACATATATTTATCGCATGAAAGACAACTGAAGAATACAATGAAAGATCTAACATAAACTCAGCTGGTAGTTCTAGAAGCCATGAGAAGTCAATTCAACCTAATATACCTACATACAAAATATTTGCAAGACTTGAAAACTCACTGCAAAAAAACAATACACAATAGTTATTTTTGTATTAAGTGCGAGAAATCCCTCACGAAATGCAAACAACATTTTTTCTACAACCTTCAAACAATATTATGTGAATTTTTGAAGTAAATTATACAAAACAAGTGTGCAATGAAAATGCAAAATAATCAAGTATTAAATTGCAAAAATAAGCAGAGTTACCTAATGTGTCATTTTTGTTTTTTTTTCTCTCACATGTGCGTGAAACATATTTTTTGCGCACATGGGCGTAAAATATATATTTTGCTCCCATGTGAAAAAATGATAGGTTTCCTGTATCCTTGGCAATGCTTAAATCTAACCTTTTTTTGACGGTTGTAGAAAAATAATATTATCAATCAAATACTACATCCTCTGTATAATAAATACAAAGGAAATTGAAATACTGACATTTAAACAATAATGTTCTCCATCAAGTGAAACAAGTGGGACAAAGAGAAAATGTGAAAGATGGCATGCTCTACCCACAGAGATATTTCATCTAAAGATTTGTAGTTGCAGTGAAACTCACATAAGTCAAATTTCTGTAACTCAAATTTCTCTTCAACTCGAAATTTATTGGGTCCCCTTGCACTTCAATACCAATCGCATGTAATTTTCCACAATTCGTATTTTCTATAACTCGAACCAATAATCGCGCCCCTTGGATTTTGAGTTATGGAGATTTCACTGTATTTTCAAATTGTCAAATTGACAGTCTGAAAATTAAGCATGTAATATGTTGATCCTGAGCAAAATCTGATTCCTCTGTGATGCCTTCTTGGTCCTTGCCTTGTTTTGTTTATATGGATTACATTTTTTGTTTTGTTTTGTTTACATATATTGTTTTCTTTTAGATGTGTTTTAGGTTAGATTTCTTTAGTTTGGTTTATTTAACACTTTTTTAAAATCTACAAGTACACAAAGCACGATAATGAAGAGATAAGAATCCAATCTAAGAGAAAAAGTAACTACAAAACTACCAGAATTCAATGCAACAAAAATAGAAATTTAATTTAAAACTTAGAATGTATAAAAACTTATCTAACTAAAAATAATACTTAGAATTCTATAATATTTAAATTAAGAGGGATCATGACAGATCACGGAGGTGTAGACCATGCTATCAATCAGTCTCTCTTTGTCGTTTGATGGAGAACACTATTACCTCCAATAAATATTTATCACAGCCACTGATGTAATAGAGAAGGTTAGAGAACTTGTGTTAGACTGATATAGGTCCAATTGCATAAAGCGTATTTAATCCAATGCTTAAGTTAATCACACGATTAACTAATCAGATGCAGTAAAATTCAAAATCATCAGCTAATTATGGGATTAACTTAAGCATTATATTAAATATGCTTTATGCAACTGGGCCACAGAAAACCATATCACTAACATGTAAAGCAGACAATGACAAGAAAGGCCAGGTTGTTATGCATGTGTGACAATAGTTGACTGGAAGCAAATTCTGCAAGCTATTTCCAATCTGTACTTACTACATACACATGGAGATCTCATAGATGTTTAATCAAAAACTAAGTAATTTTTCTTAACTTTTTAACATAAAGTCACAGAATTTTTATATTCAACGTTTTGTTTTATCATCAACATCATTTCTTCACATATTACTGAATCGAGATCTCGAGTAATATTTTTTAAATTTCTTATACCAAAAGTATAAACAAAGTTGAAATTTAAGCAGCTTTTATGATTCTGTTATATGTTAAGTAATAAAACTAGCATAAAAAAACAAAAGAGAAAAAAAATAAGAGAATGATACAAGAATATAGAAATCAGAATTAGATGTAATGTAATAGATAGTTTAACAAAGAAATAAATGAAATAATAAAAATGTTAAAGTAAAGTAGGAACTTTACAATATCAACAGGGATGACCATTTAATTTAAATAGATGTAAATATTCTTTATCCTTATGACTAATTTATCTTTCATAACCAAAACGTTATGCTGCATGCCACCATGAATATGCACAACAAAAGCATGCTTTATTTGCATTCACAACATTCATTATGTTTACTTGTAAGTAGGGAAAGATTTATTAATGTTACAATTTCATTTTACTTTTTAATAATGAAAATCGCTTTAAATGGAAACATTTTTTAAACCAGAAAAGTACATTAATAATAAAATGGTGTTAATATAACAATTGTTCAGATTGATTATTAAAAAGTAAATGCATTGTTCCCTAGTTACAAACTTTAGTTTCATTAAACCAATAAAGCGCAACCATATACCTGATGTAGTGGTGAGTGGTTCTGCGTCACAATGCAACACTCGCACTTTTCTGTCTTTGCTAGCAGTGCTACAATTAATGTCAGTGACCCCATAACCAGCTTTAGCTGTAGTTCGTTTAATAGCAGCATAAACACTAGTGTCCACATCATTATCTAACACAAGCACATGCAAATTAGCAATTTATAATCAAACATTCTATAGAACTTTACAGTTTTCAACATTCTCATATACAACCACTTTTTACATTATTTCATAAAGATACTGTTAAAGAAAAAGAAGCAAGTATAGGAATTTATCAATTTTTATAGTATGCCAAGCATTCTAGTTAAGGAACTTGCATTTATGCATCGTTAATAGAAATTAATGAATTTAAGACTAACAAAAATATTGCAAATTTGTTGTAATTTCAAGTCAGTTAATTAGCTAAATTATAGTTTATTTCAGCTCATTTGAATGAGCCAGAGTGTTTGTGGAAGTCATTTTAATGAAAGAAGACAAGAATAATTAATATCACAAATACTGTATTAGTTCTTGTCAAGATAACTAGGTTTGACAAACATTAAAGATTTCCAATTATGTTTGAAAAGTTAGAATTTTAGTTGAAGTCGGTAGGTGGCATCCCAACATTTGAGTATGATTTTTCATAGATAAGAGCACTTTATTGTGCTAACTTAAAGGGGTAACTTATTCAAACTGAATTATGTAATTTGTTTTTATCTTTTGTTTTCTTCAATTGGGAGAGGTCATTCTTAATGAACAACAAGTATATCATTTATCCTCTTCAAATACAGTGTGTCCACATTTCGATGCTCACTATTGGGATCTCGGAAATTGCAAGAGATACGAAGTCGGTTAAATTAGAAAAGATTTGGCTATTTTGGAGATCAGTTTACTTATGCTTTTATTTTTTTAATAAAGTTCATGGCTTACTATATATTTGCTGAAAACGAAATTATCTTATTTTTTTAAAGTGAAATATCTCAGGAACGAGCAAAGATAGAAAAGATCAGAGAAGAGGGTGTTTTAGAGAATTTACTCCAAAACATAAAAAAATTATTTTCGCAATTGTCTTTTGTTTTACTTCAGCGGTGAAACGTAAATCCAAATATTTTCTAACGGAACGCCTACTTGATTTCCATATTACTGAACTGCACGCCTTAAATGCTTTTCAGTGATACATGGTTTGACATAGCTATTCTTTTGTTTTACTGAGTTTTGAAGTGAAAATCATTTTTCATCATAGTGTGCCATGACATCAAACACACAAAGTCGTGGTATTTTATCAAAGAAATTCATTTGTTATGCAAAAATTGCTAAAACAAAATAAATATGCTTTTATGGGGCATTAGCTGCTTATTTGATGCTATCTGTGAATGCTCAGTAAAGTATCTTAAAAGCGGCTTTTGTTTTGTTTTAGCAATTGTTACATAATAAATGTAATTTATCTGACAAAAATTAATGATTTTCATATGTTTAAAGTCATGGCACACTAAGTGGGAAATGCTTTTTATTTAAAAAAAAAATAAGGTAATTTCGTTTTTAGCAAATATCTAGTAAGCCGTAAACTTTTTTGAAAAAACAAAAGCATAAGTAAAGTGATCTGCAAAATAGCCAAATCTTTTCTAATTTAACTGACTTCATATCTCTTACAATTTCTGAGATCTCAATAGTAAGCATCAAAATGTGAACACACTGTATAAACTCCTCTTGTTAGAAAATGCATTCTCTCTGCAACTCTAATCTGAACTGCGGCTTATTGCACATTAATTATTAATATCAAAATCAAATCAATGCAAGTTCCTATTTTTGTTACATTAAAGAACACAATGATTAGAAATGAAAGCTATGAAGAATAGAGGTTTTATATGAAAAGTATACATCGAAAGTGTATGAAGTCTGTCATATTATGTTTAAAGTAAACAATATAACTGGTATCTTACATATTTCTTTAGCAAATAGTTTAAGATTAAAACATGATAATGTGAAACTTAATTCTGTTATGAAAAAAATAGAAGTTGAAGAATCAATAAGCTGATTGGCTTCTTACACTTCTGAATAATGTAAAAGCTGATGAAAATGTAATAACTGCATTTAAAACGCAGACCTGATGGTACCAAATTTTTTTTTTAATGATAAATATTATTACTTATTAGCCAAAACAAATGAGCCTGTGGCCTTGGGTCAAAACTGATAAAAATATTTAAAATGCATATCTAGTGTTATTTTAAAAATTTTAAAATGCGTGAACTTATAGTGTCCGCCAAAAAGTCTACACCATATGGGAAAAATTTTTATTGAATGACTTATGGAAAATATGTTTCCGGCATTAGGTTTTATTTGCTTCAGAACCAAAACTGACCTAATCAAAAGTAATCATGTGGTCTCCATTACCTGTCAAATTTGACATTTTTAGAAAAGATGTCCGAAAAATGGACTTATTTGATCGAATTTTGAAAAAAGTCATAAGAAAAAAATGTTTTCTTTGCAATTTTTTACCTGTATGCAAATTCTAAAAAGCCTACCACAATTGTCATATTCTGCCCTTTATTTCGCTTTTCCTTATTTGTTAATCAATAAAAGTCGATCCAATCTAATTCAAAACACTTATTGATTAGATACATATTGCACAATACTCATTTTATGGTCTAAATAATCTTCTTTTCCTTATTTTTATGTAAAAAATAAAAATGGAGCTTTGGTAAAGTAGCACACTTGGTGCAAAGTTCATCTCAGATATTGTTAACAAAAGTTTTTGTTAATGTTTATTTGGAAGATGCGATATGTACTATTGGTTGCGATATGTACTATTGGTTTCAAAATGAACTAGGACACTGGCCAACTACTATGATTCCAAAATGTAAGTATTTTTCCTAATGTAAATGTGACTTTATCAGTCAAATAATCTACGGGTAAAGATATTTTAGCCAAAATTAAATGTAGATATTACAATGGGAAAATAAAAGTGTCCTAGTTCATTTTGAAACCAATACTACATATGCATGCAATGCACGCCCTGATTACAAATCAGATGTATGTGATTATCTGTATGAATGAGATGAACTTTGCAACAAGTGTGCTACTTTACCAAAGCTCTATTTTTATTTTTTACATAAAAATAAGGAAAAGAAGATTATTTAGACCATAAAATGAGTATTCAAAATTCGGTTAAATAGGTTCACTTTTCAAACATCTTTTTTAAAAATGTCAAATTTGACAGGTAACGGAGACCGCATGATTACTTTTGATTAGGTCATTTTTTTTAAAGGTGAGTATACCTATTTGTGTCTTTGGCGCGTAAATTGAAATAGGCAATTTAACCCAACTAGAGCACTTTTATATTTAAAAGCACAATAGGAAAAAAATAATTTGATGAATAATCTTGCACAGGGCACTGAAAAGGTTAAGATTTTGAAGTTATAGGTGTGCTGGGGCAAACACAGCAATATCTATTATCAAGTTCAACTCTGTATCTTGGTGTGTTCCTTCATATACAGGGTGTTCTTGAAGTAGTTTTCCTTACTTAAACCACAGATTCTGAAGTGTTAGTATGTACATAAAAAAATTATTATTTTGCAGAACTACCCCTTAATAAAGAAGTTAAAACAACCCTGATTTTAGGGCAAAAATTGTTTGGGGACTGCTAAAATGTGATATTTCGTTTTTAAAGTATGAATTACAGTTATCAAATAAACGACCTGCCCTTATGGTAATTTTAGCGGAAGGCATTAATTATAAAACCTTAAACATGTTTATTTATTAAATCTTCATTAAGCATGTCTGGTTTGATGGTCAAGGATGAATTTGTAGTTTTAAACAAGTGTAATAAGATAAGAATAAGAATAACGGTAAACATACTGGGGTGGAATTTAAAATTATTTATTAGATTAGTGCCACTTTACACGATAGCAAATTTTTTAAAACAGGTTCTAAATACTGATGAATTTGTTACCAAATCGGCGCAAAGCAACCACTAAGTTTGAGGTTAAGTTCAAGAGTATTTGATCAAAAACGTGGTTATCCATGGTTGTTTCTCAGGTGCAAGTAATATAATTATTTGTAATAATAATAAAAAATGAGTTGGTCAAAAGAACAAGTGACGTTGTTAATTGACAAATATCAAATATTTATTAGTCAATCAACAGCAAGGTCAAATTTTATGCATAGTTGCTATTTGTGCATATTTTCGTATAAATTTGTTTTCAAATTTGTTATAACGTGTCATACATGATGTTTTACAAATAAGAGTTTTTATCATAAAAAAATTAAGTATCAAATTTGTTCACAAATTTTATAAAAAATTTGTTATCATGTAAAGCAGCATTTAGATGTGTACATATCTATCAACAGTGCCCAATTTGCTGGTTTCTTAGAATACTTTTAGTACCTTTTAACAAAATGTGCATTTACATGAATTTCACCAAATTAATGATAAATCTACTATTCGTACTAATTTAGCATTTAGTTATTGGTCATAAGATTAAATGAAAACTTACAAAGCAGGTACATGTGTGCATTGTTTTGTAGATAAGTAATTATAAATAATTTACTTAGTAGCTGAAATTATTCGACACATCAATTTGCTTCTCTTAAATTTGTTGACCTATATTACAAAATTATGGTAGGTCAGTAGCTGCAATGCGTTAGGTCATTACACATTGATTTATAAGATTCCAATTTTGTACTTTATTAAAATGAAGAGCAATTTTTATGAAATTTTGCTTAGGGATACATCAAAACCTAAGAAATTTTTTTGGGAATTTCGTTTTTTTCCAAAATAGTTTTCTTGATATAATAAATTAAATATTTTTAATCTTTCAAAGTTAAAACATATAGAAACTTTTCTACTCCGGACAGGATTTGACCTGCAACCATACTACTACCCAAATGAGCTAGAGCTACACGACCAATTCAATACAAAGGTAAATATATTCTATAGATTATGTTAATTTACAGGTTAAACTTGTTAATCAAATTTTAGATAAAAATCCATTGGGGTTAAATCTGGGGATCTAGCTGGCCATTCAGTCTTCCAATCTACTTGTTTGGAAAAATAATATCTAAATAATTGCAAACAGAGCAAGCATAATGAGCTGATGCTCTATTGTGTTGTTATTGGCATTTTTTCTAATTTTTTAATAGTGTTCTAAACATTTTATTTAAGGAAGTACAGGACGTACAGTCAATTTAAAAAGTTTACTCTGCGGTAGGTATCTGTAATTAGTATGCGCTATGGAAAGGATTAAACTTTTTTCCGGATTGTACTTTTAAAAATTAATATTTTAACTTGTAATTAAATGACTTTTGGCTTCTTGAAATTATTCTTTTATGTATGTAATTATCAAATCATTACAAAATGATTCATAATTACTATTAAATTTACATGAAATAATTAATTTTTTATTATTAAATATTTTTTAAAAAATAATAAAAAATTTGGCAGCGTAGCAACTTTAACCATGTTTGCGCATGCGTCCACAGTATTATATTGGTGATTCGTAAGTGTGTATGTTTACAAATAAAGCAGAGGTGAAATTTATTTAACAAGATTCTTGAAAGCAATAAAAGATGAACAAAGAAAAAAAACGTAAACGAATTATTATTTAATTTTGTTATGTCTTATAATATATAATAAAAGTTTCTTAAAAACTTTAACATTTATTTTTTGAAATACGATCTCCTTAAATTTTGAATTTCCCTCTCAATCCACTGATGCGCCGTTGCCGGCAACATAAACCCACATTAACTATGGGTGACTGCTTTTTAAAAATTAGTGTTTTGTAAAGTTAATTATTTTTATAAATAAGAACCCTTGACATAATTTTTTTTTCAATAATTTCGAAAAATTTTTTTTTATGCACATGTAGTTTTTCAGAGCAGTGTCACCATTTTTTCATAGCTAACAGTATTGATATATAGGTACGCGTGGGGTCTGATATGCTGTTATAATGTTAAATTGGTTATTTTTAACATTTTTTTATAAAAAAACTATGAACCCTAGGTCGCTAAAATTTTCAGACAACAAATATTAGAAATATTTTTATTGATCCTCACAATTTCATGAAGTTTTCATCATTTTCACTAAGGTCCTGTACCTCCTTAAATATGTAAAAGTGTAAATATCTCAAGAACTGTTAAAGATAAAGGTATCAAAAATGGGTTTGTTGAAAAGGACTTTAAAAATACTATTACAAAATAAAATAAAAGATATACCATTCCACTTAAAGAAATTACATATTATGATGTCATAATTCAAAACTTAATAACGTCATGGACATGCAAGATAAATCAAAATAAACAAAATTAATAATACTAGTTTACCTGTTCCGGTGTTTTTGCAAAATATTATTGGTATTGAAATTATTGAATTTACCCCATAAGTGCTTTTCACACTGAATAAAACAATATTCATGGAATAGTTTGCAAAAGCATCTCTAGATCACAAAATTTTAGTAAAATATATTTTTACTTTATCAATAGAGATAAAATAAATTCAACAAAAAAATTTGGCACCAACAGTTCTAAGAAATGATCTATTCATGTTACTGTCAACATAACTTAATAAAAAGATTTCACAAATTTATTTTTAAATTATTATTCAAAATAATCCCAACATGATGTCATTCATAAACTACTATTTCTGCTTATTTTTCCCTTCTAATTTTTCTACAAAAACAAGTACAATCTGTATCTTATAATTTTTTTTGTAAATTATAATTGAGACGAGTAATAGAATGTGCAAATACAATTAGTCAGTAAAGGACACTCAATGAAGTTTATTTAGCTATCAAACACTAACATGAATGATTTTGACTGCATATAATAATATACTCGACTTCTGAATACAAATTATAAACTATCAGTGATACTTACCCAAAGGTGCTGCTTCTTTGCTTTTTTTCTTGGATTTGGATTTTTTAGACTTTTTAAAAACAGCACCTTGCAAAGCATTTTGCAATAATCGTGATGAAACTCCCTCCAATTTTGGTAATTTACTCTGTCTCTCTGCTCGTTTTCTACTTAACTGTGCTCTAAGATCACCAGTGTCTGAAATTAGATAAATCCAAGTATTATTTGACACCTAAATATAGAAAAAAAAAACCTACCTTTATTAGTCTTATTAATAACATCTTCACCTTCCTCTTCTTCATTCTCTATTATAATTTCTGGCTCAGGTTCATTGAAGTCTTCACTATTTTCCATTTCGTTTGTTAAACAATCATCAGCAACCTCTACTTTTCTTGAATTGTTTTTCTTATCTTTCGTTTGTTCTTCACCTTTATTCGAAATGGCATAATTTTGATTGTCAACCTCATATTTAGAAGGATTACGAATTTTAATCTCAATTTTTTTATTTTCAATTGGGGAAACAATAGGTTGTCTTCTTCGATCTGGTTTTGCGTCAATTTTTAATGACAAACTACTTTTTACAATTCGTTTTTCAGAAACTCCCTTTTCTGAATTTTCTGTGTTAGATTTTGTTGCATCTTTTAATGATCCGTCGCCTTTATTATATTTGTTATCATTTATAGTATCTCGATTTTGAAGTCCAAGTGGTGATCGACTTCTTGGTGAATCAGTTGCTCTGATTCTATTTCTATCTCTATCTCTTCTATCTGGTGTACTTTTATTTCTTGTAGAACCTCTATTTCTATCATCTTTGGAAAAATAATTTCTCTCCCTTCGTTCTTTCTCCCAAGAATGACTTGCTTGCTTATCTTTAGAAAGAGATTCATTTTTAGAATTTTTTACTGGCCCATTCATTAATTGTGTAAATGGCATAACTGTGACATCATTGGACGTCTGTTGACGATTTGATTTAAAACGGCCCTCATTTTCATTATCAGATTCTTCATCAGAAAAAAGATCATCCACTTTAACATTAAAATCTATGTAAGTATCATCAGCTCCTAATAATTCATCATCATTTAAACTCTCTTCGTTAATAGTGTCAGCTGGTTCACTACATTGCCCATCTGTATTATTTATAAAGTATAACATATTTAATTCATAAATTTTCAAAATTAATATACTTACCACTGTTACTTTTAGGTGATGAACTAACTTCATCCCTATTGACTTGTGGTTTAAGACGTATAATACCTTCAGTTGGGATATTTCCATTTCCTTCAAACTTTCGTTTTCTTGCTTCTAGAACTGAGTCAACTTTATCTTCTTCTTTACTAGTGGGTGAATTATTACAACTAAATCGCTCTGGACTAGGACTCAGACTTAAACTAATACTACGACTTCGTTTCCTTGTTCTTCTTTCCTTTTCAGTATTAACAGGTGAACTTGTTTCAGGCTTATTCGATTGTGAAATATTTCCTAAGCGATTACGAATATTAGTTCGTTGTGGTGACTTCCTAGACCTTTTTGGAGAAATTCGGATTCCTCCTGTAGGTCGTTTTGGAGATGTTAGTCTGTATCTATTACTATGTGGTGAATTACGTCTTGAAGATGGCTGGCTGCTTGGTGATATTCGTCGAATGTTAGGTGAATGTTTTCTGTTACTGGGAGAAAGTCTTCTAACTGGAGATGATCTACGACTCAATCTAACTGGTGATGGAGATCGAGATGGTCTAGAATTTGACCTGCGATACCTGTAATTGTAATTTATACATGTAATGCTGCCAGCGGCTTATGGCCTTTAGCACTGACCTCACTTAAATTTAAACTATGCTTAAAAACAATTATTGTTGCTATGTTTTTGACAAACACATCTATGAAGTTAACCTCGATTTAAATTTAAGCAAGGTCAGTGTAAAAGGTCATTTAATTGTTTATTAATCACACGACATACAGCTGTTAAAGTTTTATAAACATTACCTAATATTATTATTTTGTCAGAAAAATAATAAAAATATTACCTTGGAGATAAAGAACGGCGAAATTCTGGGGAAGGACTTCTAGAAAATGATCTTTTTGGTGACTTTTTTCTTCTTTCCACAATTTCACGATTTTGTAATACAAATGCTGCACTTCGTGGGGAAAGAGGAGCTGATATTGTATTTAAAATGTCAGTTTTTATTGTCAAAGGAGATATGGGTCTTTCATATCTATTTGGCGAAAAGATT
Organism: Ignelater luminosus; assembly: GCA_011009095.1. NCBI lineage: Eukaryota > Metazoa > Arthropoda > Insecta > Coleoptera > Elateridae > Ignelater > Ignelater luminosus. The sequence continues at coordinate 187,339 of VTPC01090565.1, forward strand.
TGTGAAGGTGATGAATGTACATCATTTAAAACACCTCCTAATGGAGCAGTAGGTGCGAAATTGTATGACAGTGAAGGATCAAATGGAACCATATGTCCAACCGGGTTACTAAAATTTGTGTATGGTATCTGCTGAAATGGAATAACTGGTGGGGCCACAGCAGTAGTGGAATTTAGAAATGGAACATTATGTACTGAAGAATTTACTAATAAGTTTTGTGAAATGCTGTTATTTGTTAGAGGTCTTTCTTGAGATCCCCTAATGTTAGGCATATCTGCATGTTTTAAAGGAGATTTTGATTTCTGTCTCGCTGGAGATTTGTTTAGAGAACTTAGATTTTGTGTTATATCTTTCGATTCACTTTTAATATCTACTTTATCATCAACTTTCTTGCATTCACTCGCATCTTTATCAACATTCTCGTCAGATTCTACCAGAACTGCATCAGTCATATCTGGTTTTGACTTTCGGGGCTTCTTAATCTTTTTTGGTTTTATCACATTTTCTACTGGTAGTTTAACAGGTTTCGCATCACCCTGTATTTCGTTTTCTAATTCCTGCATTAGAGCTTCAAGGCTGCTAGCACGCTCAAGCTTTTTAGGAGATGCTATTTCTGCATTATCTTCTTCTGATTCAGAATCTGATTCAGATTTATCGGAATCATTATACCTATCAAATTTGCTACTGGCTTCATTAGCTTTGCTTTCACAGATGGGCTTTGGATTACAATAGCGATCTTGTGGCAAGACTAATTTTGGAACTGAATCATCCACAAACTTTTTATTACGACTGACATCTGGTGCTGTATCTTGTGGTTGTTCTGGTTCAATAGTTTGAACCGATATTAAATTTGTATTTCTTATCCTGTTATATGGAGCCTACAAATCACATTAGTATTATACAATATGAACATTAAATGTTTACAAATAAAACTTACATTTCTAGGCGGTCTACCACCTCCATGAAATCCTCTGCCGCGTTTTATTACATTTTTAGACCCACCAAATGTTTTGGTATTACATGATGCTTTGGGTATGTTTTGAACTGGTACAGAACCATTTCCTGTGGACTGTACTTGTCGTTTTAATGATTGCAAAGCAGCCAATCTTAGAGATTCTAAATCTTCTTCATCGTCTGATGTGGGTGATTTCTAAAAAAAAAATAATAATAATAATAATTGTAATAACACAAAAAGTGCTTTCTAAATTTTCCTTGAATGATCTTTATCCTATTGCTGTATTTCTTAGCTCAAAGAAGAACGGCATCTTGTTATACTCACATTAATGCTAGGCTGCATTGTTAATCACAGATATTACACAAAAATCAACAGTAGCGCGTATAAATTGTATTAAAAAACATTGAGAAATAATCGAAATAATCACGCACAACAATCACGTAAATATGGCGATTGACATCTATTTCAGTACTAAATGTCACCGTTGATTGTGCTGCAAAATAGCGCTATGATCGCTGTGATGTTTAGTAACCTTTTAGTAATTTATAATTTTATAACCAAAAAAAAATTACTAAATATCGATTAAAGAATTGTGTTGTCAACTAAAATTATTACAATGTGTATAAAATAATAATTAATTATTATATGAATTCAATTGTGTATTTTTATTTATTCTTGTTTAGTTTCTAGGATGTTTAAGATTGACTAGTATGATAATTGCCAGAATTTGTAGATAAATTGCTAATAACTAACTTCATTATCTAATGGTAAGGCACTTTCCCAATGTTATTTATAAAACTTTGTTTATAATTTTATATTAGCTAAGAATTTCGTGAATATTTTCCAACCAAAAACTTTCATACTTACACAAAAATGAAGCAAGAATTTAAGACTATGTTATTGTTTTAGATTAATTTTCTGTACTTCAATGGAATTTTTATTGTAGATCTATATACTGTTCATAATTGCATGAATAATGAAGTGGTAATTAAATATTAACATGATATTGTCGTAGTACAAATAACATTAATTCAGTTCTCACAAATTGTAAAGAAATACCTAAGTATAAATGGAAGCTGTAAATGATAGTCAATTGTCAACAATACAAACTGAAAATGCAGAATGTCCTCATACTCCAGAACATCGAAATCCTAATAATTTACCAACTATTAACACAGATGATTTACCAATAACACCTTTAAAAAATAAAAGGTGGTTAGATAATGCAACGGAATCATTAGAAGCTACAAATAATGTATCCTTAAAAGAAACTCCAACAAAATCTCCATTGAAATCTCAAGAAACTAATACTACTATTAATTCATATGAAGAATTAAACAATATAAATTTACCCAATACTGATAATTTACTGGATATAAGTGTTCCAAAAACTGCACTATTGGGAAAAGAACAAGCCAAGAAAAGACTTCATGCATTTTCACTAACCAAGCAAAATAGTCTAAATATATCACCATTATCTAAAAAGAAAAATATAAAGCAACCAAAATTTACCTTGCAACCAGCAGAAGATGCTTATAATGAAAATGGTGAAAAGACTGATGAAAAGTATGTTCTTGTTAAGAAACCAGCTAAGAAAAGTAAGTACATAAAATATGTAATTTAAGAAAGAAAGTTTGCAGAGGTTACCCATTTGTGTGTGAGATAAAGTAAACCAGCAGAATATTCTTATACATCTCTTACTTTTGAATTGATACTTAGGTCATTCATGTAGTCTGTAAATACACAGTATAAATTTATGCTTATTAACAAGGAGCGAAAGAGATTAGTTGATATGTTATGGTGACATAATTGCATCAGCGGTGCAACATGTAAGGTGTACACAGGTAAAGGACGTCTAGATCCATCGAGCCACTGATAAACAAATTATTTCACAGAAACGACATCACTAAATTGCATGTGTGATTGCCTCGCCAAGTAGTATTGATAAGTGCAACATGTTTATATGCACCTGCGGTCGAGTATATTGTACCACCAACTAATTGATACCGCTCCTTGCTTATTAAGCTACATCATACCTTTGTTTTGTAGAAGTTTATAATACAATGAAAATTTACAATTCTATTCCTCTAGATACAAGAAACTTTGACTACAAAAAGTTTAAATGCAATCACCTCTAACTTCCCGAAAAGAGTGCAAAAACTGTTAACTTAATCCTGTAACCAGATAAAAACGAATGCAGGTGTTCTACCAACTTTGGCTGGGGCTGAAAATAAAATTATCAAATTTACATGGTTTACATCAATGCACAGTTGAATGTTTAACCTTGAAGTTTTTGTCACATTGTATACAAATTTTCCTGTTTCAGCAGTTTTGTGCATCATGCTTTCTGTATTTTATGACAAAAAGACAAGTTGATCTTGCAACTTGATGTGATTTTTGGAAAATTATCTTCTAATTTAGATTTTTTATCTTTAGTTTTATGGACTGGAAATAACACTAACTTTCTTTAATTATACCCAACAGTTTGATGTAATAATACTTTAAACAAATTAATGTTGGAATTGGTAGGTTTAAAAAGTACAATCTACCTTGAAATCAACAGCAAGTAATAATATTCTTTTTGCCACTTTACAACTCGTCAGTGTCAAAAGTTGACAATCATAAACATTTGCAATAAATTTGACATATCAATGTTATAATAATCTTGGCCAACTTCATTTTTTAATCTACTGTCAAAAGTTCTTTATTATTTTCTTTAAAATAGAATTGTGTAAAAAATATTGTATGGTTTTCTAGTGTCTGGCAGTTGAAAAGGGGATGAAGAATCACTAACTTCATTTATAAAATCTAAACCAATCAACATCTTCTGGCATTTGGAGGATAATTTTGTTCAATCAAGGGTCACTGTTTAATCCTGTGTTACAAAAATGTCTGCAAGTGATTAAATTAGAGGGCGCTACTGCTTTTTTTTTGTCATCATTGTTTTTTGATTTTGATAAATTTGATAGGAAATCTAAGATCCTTCATATCTGTGGTAAAAATAAAGTACTCTTACATTGAAAAGTGCACCATTTCCAAGTTATGACCATTTTTCTACGACCGTGTAATTTACGTCTCGCAAATTAATGCCCATAAGTACATTGACAATACTCATGAGATGATTCCTCATGTTAAAATAAACAAAAGAGTTCATATGAACCATGCTCTGATAATGCATGGCTTTTTAGATATCAGTGGTTAAATGAATGTACTTCTAATAAACACGTAGATATCATTAATTAAGATGTTCAGAATGTTCCCAGTTCACTTTTTGAAAAAAATGAATCTATTTCTTGTTCAACGAAGTAAAATAATGGTGATCTTGGTGGCCATTGGTGGCATGTGCAGGAACTGACCTACAAAAATTTAGAAAGGATAAAAAAATGACTTCATTTTTTGTCAAGAAGCTAATAGGGAACATTTTAAACATCTTTTGTATTAAAACAACGTTTTTAATTTTTATAAATTTGTTATTTAAGGTAGATGTATCTTAACGTTTGTTTTGAAATTTCTCAAAAGCTGCTTAGCCAAATTTCAATTTCTGTACACCGTTGAATAGATAATTTTAAGCCTTTTCAAATGAAGTACTATTCCACCTCCCTTGCTATTTAAAAGAATTGATGGGACATCACATGGAGGGCATTGAAATTGCAGATGACATTTTCACATCAAAGTATGCCTTGGTTAAATAAGAAGTTAACCTGTCTGAGCATTTTTTGCTTTTACTCCATATAAATTGTAATAGTTGTAATTATCAGTTCTTATTGATAACAAAAATGTCTGCTGACAGTACATACGATGTTCTAATAAAAGCTTCTGTTGACCGCCGGCAGTCACTATACTAATCTGCATTATAGGAAAATTAACTTGGCAGTTAATGTATTAATGGAAATGCATATAATTTCTTCCATGGAAGCATGCTGGATCTTTTTTCCAAAAATGACACAGACAGTTTTAGAAGGATTAATTACAAGAAAGTGTTTTGTAGAGGTTTTTATCAAATTTTCCAAATCTGAGTTTGATTTTTGCAGCAACTAAGGAATAATGTATTAAGATATATAGAGTATTCTATTTAAAATCTAAAAAATAGTTTTGCAACAAGTGAGTAAAGTGTATCTTTTTTTCATGAGAAGGAAAGTTTGCTGCACAAGCCGAAGGCGAGTGCACAAATCCGCTGAGTGAAAAAAAAGGAACTTTACTCATGAATTGCATACAAAACACGTTCGTAATAAAAATCAAGAACTACCTACTTCAAAAACAACTTTTTATTTGAAAACGTTGATATTAAATGTACAATTAGTGTGTATCATAGCACCGGCAGCCTTCTATGTTTTGTGTTTAAATATTTTGCGTTAAAAGATGACACATTCCGATACTTTTTTCATGCTTCTAGCATGATGAAACAAACACATCCTTTATAAACAAAAATTAATGAAAAATGTTGCACTTTTTTTAACGAACGTGAAAAAAAGATATTTTTCTGACAAAACTGGAAGCAATAAGAGTAGCACATGTAAATAAGTGTAATTTGTAAGCAGATACAAACTTGAAAAAATAGGTGATGAGATTCTCATGAAGGTAGTTGACAGCATTTTCATTTCCATATATTTTATCAAATGAAACAAATTGTTTATATGCTCCATTATCATCCAGATTAGATCAAGTATGTACTTAGTCGAACAACATTATTTTTTAACCAGGTGTTAATCCCAATGAAAAAGCCAAAGCGGTAATAGAAGAAATTGAAGAAATTAAAAAGATTGAGAGTGCTTACTTTGAAGCTCTTGAGCATGGATGGTTAGAAGGAAAAGCTAAAAGAAGTAGATCAAGGTCAAGATCAAGAGGTAAGAGTCTACTAATTTATATCTATTTTCAATAGTGCTTATTTTGGTTTATAAATTTAGAACGAAGTTATCGACGCAATAAAATAGAACGAAGAAGAAGTCGAAGCTGTGATACCAGTGAAAGTAGACAACATAGAAAATGGGAAAAACTGGAAAAGCTAAAATATCCAACAAGTTGGATTGAAATTAAAAACAGAGGTTATGACTTAGAAATGCTTGCTGAAATAAAATCAAAAGAACATAGGGGCAGCGAATGTAGTGAGTAAGTATTTACTAAAAGAATCTTTGAATAAAAGAATTATGTTTGTTTTTTAGTTTTAGGAAACAGTTATTATTTCAAACACCAGCACTTCCACTAAATCGATTAACTGTGAAATGTATCAATGGAAAAGAAAGAGACATTCCTCCAGAATTCATTAGGTTTGTTATCTGTAGTTAACATGTAAACGGCATTTTTTATAGTTAAATTTCACTAGGTTTACTAGTAAAAGTCCACGGATATCATATAGTATAAGAGAAAAAATGCCAAACGATAGTTATTTAAGGAAATCTATCCTACAATATGTTCCAAAATCATTTCGAGAAAATATAAAAAAAATTTCCAATAACATTGCACCTATAAAAAGGTACAAGCTTTTAATTGATTCACTTTTTATCTTACCATTTATAATTTCTTTTCAGTGATTTAGAGTCACCATCAAAAGTTTTCTCTAGAAAATGGTTTCCAAAAACAATACTAAGTAAATTAGAAAACAGCACCGAATGCAAGATATTAGAAAATTCTTTGGGATTATCTTTTCTTCAGACTTATTCAGATGAAGAGGAACTAGAAAGAGAAGCTGTTAGAGATGAAGAAGATAATAATAAAAGATCTATTGATTCAAGTAATGAAAAAGTTTTAGATAAACATGGTAGTAATAAATCTAAAGAGAGTAATATTAAAAGTAAGTCTGATGAAAAGCAACAACCAAAAGCAGATGCAGAAGTAGAAAAGAAGAAAGGGAATATCAAGAAGAAAGGTAAAACAAAGAAGCATAAAAGAAAAGAGAAGAAAAGACATAAATTAAAATTAAAGAAAGTGAAGAAACACAAAAAGAAAAAAGTTAAATCTTCTAAAAAGGACACATCTAAGAAAGAAGAGAAAGCAAAACATTCTTCAGCAGATAAAGATAATACAAAGAACACTAGCAATAAAAAAGCTGAAAACAATAAGGTTAATAAAAATGAAATTCATAATGATTCTGAAAACAAGAAAAGTAAAAATATTAGTAACACCAAAAAACCTAAGGTACGAGATTCAAAGAAGGATGATAAAAATAAAACAAAAAATAGAAAGAGAAGTAGTAGTAATGATGATGCTTCCAAAGAAGAACAAAAAGAAGTTGAATCAGATACAAATAAATCTCATAATTCTATAAAAAAAGAATCAAGAAGTAAATCACCCATTAAAACAAAAAGGGATGATTCTTATAAACAGAACTCCAAAAAAAGTAAAATTGAAGAAAAGCCATATTCTGTCGACAAAAAACCAAAAACATATGAAAGTGTATCACCAAAGAAGGAACGTGAAGTTTTCACAGTAAAATGTGTTGCAGAAAAAGAGTTTGGTACCCCTGATACCGAAGAATACTATTCAAATTGGGAAAGTGATGTAGACATAGCTGCAGATTTGATAAAGCATCCTCCAGAATTACTTAATCAATCTTCAAGTTTAAATCAATCATGGCAAAGTGAAGACGAGCCTCTTGAAACATCAGATTTAACAATTCAAGATGATATTCCTTTAGCAAAATCACCTTTTAGAAATGATAACTCACCTTTTGAGCATTTAAGTAGAGAAGATAAATGGATGCACAAAAGAAATAGTAGTAGACGATCATCGTTACAAGATAAATTGCTATCTCCTGCAAGGGGTCGTTTATCAGATTCAGCTAGATCTAGGCATTTAGATAACTTCCCATTAGATATCTCTCCAAAATTAAATGATTCGTCTCCACTTAGAAGAAACTTATCTCCTAATGAATTCTCACCATTTGCAAATCGATGTTTAGATGAACGAAGGCGCTCAATGCGATCTATTATTTCCTCTAGATCTCCTCCAGAGAAATTTCCAGAGATGCCTTTAAATATAAGAAACACTCGAAATACCTATTCAAGAACTAAATGGGAAGAAGAAAGATTTAATACTAGTAATAAATATAATCGATCTCCAGATCGCATCAATGAAAGCAAGATGTATTCTTTATATGCAGAAAATACATGGGAAAGAGATGATTATATGACAATTAAAACAGAAGAAATGAGATTAGAAGAAGAGCGACGAACTTTAATTGAAGAACGGAGAAAACTAGAGATTGAAAGACGACAATTAGAAGAATTAGAAAGACAGAGATATTATTCGCGTATGTCAGAATACAATGATGACAGGCATGGTTTTGATGATAGAAGACAAGAACACTTCAAATCATCAGATGATGAAAATAACAGGTATGTTAAATACATAGATTATAATATTTATTATTGTTAAAAAAGTTATTTTTTGGAAAACTGTATAATCTATATATAAAATTAGAATAATGATAAATTTATTTATTTTTTAAATCACCGTTCCTAAACATTCGTTTTATTAGAATTACTCAAAAACAATGCATCCCATGAAAAAACATTTAGACACACTTTTTTTGCTAAATTGAATGTAGATTGCAGAAATACTAAAACTAGTCAGTTTTTCAGTGGTGCAACTTACATACTTTCTTTTCAAGTATGTAAGTCCCTCCCCCCCCCCTTATATCTCTATCCATGCTGAGAAAATTAACCATATGAAATTGTGAAAAGGTAGATATCCTCTGTTAAAGACCATACAGGAAATCTTAGCTCAATACCTTATGTTGTCTTTGAGATATTAGAAAAAGAAGAGATTTTTAGCAAAACTTTAACACCTTGTATCTTGGAGACTAAGCATTTTTGGAAATAAGTTTATTAAGCAACATTATGGCCACTTGTACAATATCAGTTTAACTGCCCATTAGTCTTTGATGTTCTATCCACAGACAATAAATTGAAATGGACTCATTTATTTACATTTTTGAATGAGAAATTAAGAAAATAACAAAATATACAGGGTGTTTCATTTATGAAAACCTAAGCTTTATGTGCCACGATTCTATAGAGTACCTTGTGTAGTTGAGAATAATTTTAGGAAGTACAGACAATTGTTTTGTACAACTTTTTCTAGTAACAGTTTCTGATATTCCTACAGATAACAACGCCCTGTATATTGGCCTTCATATTTTGCAATGTTTACATAATACAATAAAATTTTTTAGACTGTGAAAAGTTGAAATTATGTCCAACATCGCGTGTTTTCTCAAATTCTCGATTGTGCAATTTAACCAATTTAGAGAAATTGCATAAAAATTGAATAATTCAAAGTTTGTACCATACTAAAATCGGCGAACCAATGCAGTGATCACGTGAAAGTCGCACGGACAGTATGCACTAGTACTCAACTGAATCGACGTCCAATTTACACTAGCAAATTTGAATACAATACCTGCCAGATTTAAAATAGGTAGTGTTTGGGTATTCACATTAAAGTCTACAACCCAAAAACAAAATTTACAAACAAAATAAACACAAGAAGTAAAACGGAAGCACGGAGGTTTTAGGTCATGTTGGTTTCTGTATACAGTGTGTCCAAGATAAGATTGCACAGCACAGGGATCTTGGAAACGGTAAGAGATACAGCATCGATTAAATGGGATGAAAGTTGGCTATTTATAGGACCTTTTTGTTGGTGTTTGCAAAATCTAGATATCTTGGATAGTTTCAGAGATATTTACAAAAAAGTAGATTTCTCGATTTTTGTTATTATTTTTTCTTTTATTTATTTAAAGAGATATCAAAACTAAAACCACTTTTTCATTGCCACTTTTTGTTCTTTATTAAAATACGCTAACAAAATTCTTGTACAATGTTTCGGTTTCGAGTAACCATCATCAACCTTATTTTCTTAAATAGGCGGAAAAACAATTGAAAATTGTTTTGGATAGCTCTTGGTGTCACGATTCTAATGATGTAAACATGATAGGGTTTTTTTGGTTTGGATTTTTTTGTGTTGAACGCTGCTGTGACCAACTGTAATAATTGCTGTTTATCTTCAAAATCTTGGTTGAGCACATGATTCTTGACATAACCCCAGAGGAAAGAAATCTAAAGGTGTTAGATCAGGTGATCGTGCAGGCCAGGGTACTGCAGAATTCATTAATTTATAGCATAAGAAATCAAAATAACCCTGTGATGTTTACATCATTAGAATCGTGACAACAAGAGCTATCCAAAACAATTTGCAATTGTTTTTCCGCCTATTTAGAAAAATGAGCTTGATGATGGTTACTCGAAACCGAAACGTTGTACAGGAATTTTGTTAGAGTATTTTAATAGAGAACAAAAAGTGGCAATGGAAAAGTGGTTTTAATCTTCCGATATCTCTTCAAATAAATAAAAGAAAAAAATAATAACGAAAATCGAGAAATCTACTTTTTTTTTAAATATCTCTAAAAATATCCAAGATATCTAGATTTTGCAAACGCCAACAAAAAGGTCCTATAAATAGCCAACTTTCATTCCATTTAACCGATGCTGTATCTCTTACCGTTCCCTGTGCTGTGCATCCTTGTCTTGGACACACTGTATATTGGTATATAATAATGCAATGTTCGGTGGACGTTTACACTTCCGTGTGTGAAACTGGCTTCAAGCACATGTTTTTCAGCCAATTGAGAAAGAGCTTGCATTGATCACGCACTTTTATTACTGCATTGGTTCACCGATTTTAGTATGGATACAGTAATATAAATAATATTAGGGAAAAAATCAAATTTAAAAAAACTGTATTTTAACAGTTATTTAATTTTGAAAGTAAGCTGAAAATGACTCAATAGTCACGATTGGAAAGGATAATAAAACCGCATAGGAAACATGCTCTGTCGGATGATGCGTATTGTTTAAATAAACTCATCTGATGTGATGGCTTTTAATGTAAATTCCTATAATCCCTAATCAGCTGTTCTTGACAAATATGGGCATATTTCGTTACATGAATCCTCAAGCGTTTTCGGTCACATTCAGTTCATGGATTCCTTAATTTCACATTATAATGTTATTAATGATATAATATTTATGATATTATATGAAAAATTCTATTTTTCTGCAGATTAATTTTAAGTGGTTTGTAAAAAATGTGCAATTTGTCTATTGGTGTTCAAGGGCATGAAAATGATTATTATAATGATTGTTTCTATGCACTTGAACTTCAATTAAGATTTGAACTTAGTTGGTGCAACCCACCCTAAGAATGGTGCCATATTTTGTCCACGAATAGAAAATTGAGATTTTCTTGGCTAATTCCTATTATGGCGTTTTTTTTTTGAAAGCTGTAGGGCTTGTATGGACAATAATATATTATGGTCTTTTTTCTTAATATCCATATCCACTCCTTCCCATTTTGCATTTAAATTCTGTGCATATGTCTTTTTCATATTCGTCTATTGTATCGGCCTCCATAATGTAATATCTATTTCACGTAAAGAGATATACAGCATTCACGATGTTTATGGGTCATATATGGCTGTGGCAGAATGACAGTTTGAGTATTGTAAACCGGGCTGTTTATCTAACTTGGCTTGCAGAATCTTATTGACGCTTAATGTACTTTAAGGTTATGATTTTATGACAGTTTGATCTCACACTGTTGTCTTTTCTTTTGTAACTCTGCAAATATAAGGAAAACTTGATTTCTTTTTAACAAAACAAAACTGATTGGCACTAAGCGTTATGCAAAATTTTTGATAGTGCAACAGCGCCAAATACAGCCGCAGGTACGTCAATTTTCAAAAAATAAAATGGGAAGGAATCACTTCCAACCTAACAAATGAAAGCATGGCCTATTACGACCCATAAACATCGTGAACGGTGTATACATACATCACTCGTGTGATCTAGATGCTTAAATGGCCCAACTGAAAACTTTCTACACATCCTATTTTAGTGACGGTAAATTCACAGAGGGCGTGCAATTCAAATAAGCGTCAAAATTAAATTATAAGTAAATTTAATCAGTTGTTTTAGATATCCAACCTGTAAAATTCTAAATAACACAAATCAAAAGTATTTCTATGACATTTAAAGACATTTTCATAAGATAATAGCGCATATTAATACAAACACAATAAAACAGTAATATCAGGTCCACAAGTCCATAACTAGTATTTCAGACTCAGAAAGGTGCTATTTACCCAAGAAGAAAACATTACCTATTTATTAATTTTTGAATTTGCGCAATATAAACCTGTTAGCTTAATTAACATTGTCTCCTATTTTTGTTCTGTTGATGTCCTATATCCACATAAAGAATAAACGTTGGTGACAGAATAAATTTATGTACATAAAGCGATATAAATTTCTTTTTGATAGGTATTCATTCCACAACATTCTTATTTCATAATGAACAAATTTTGGTGCTTGTTTATTCCTTTAGCTAATGTAAAAAGCTATTAGAAACAAAAAGGGTAAAATGGGAAATATTTTACTTTTTGTAAGTTTTAGAATTTTTCTTTAGAAAGCTTCTTGAAAGATTTAATGGACGTTTTGTGCACTGGAGTGCTTTTTTTCAGCATGAGTCTGGAAATATATTTAAAACCTTAATTTGATTTATTATTACATTATACAACGCAACTCTTCTGCTAGAGAATGATACAAAAAAATGAAATCACATTTTACGTTCACTATCACTAAAATCCAAATCGCTTTCCGAATTTTCATCATTCAAATAAATTCTCTACTTCTTCCAAAAATACCTTGTACCAGTCTTTGATAATAGTGTTGGTATGTCGAACACAGTTTTTCCAAATATCCGGAGTTGTTATTTGCTGTAAGCTTTCATTCCACATATTTAGAACAGCCTGGTTGTCATGTTCTTCCTTCCCAATATGTCTATCATAATATTGCTTCAAATGAGCCCATATAAGTTCTGTTGCATTGAATTTGCGTTGATAAGGGGGTGTGTGAGCAACTTCATGCCCATAACTTCTTATAATTTCATCCATTACATATTCTTTTTCCTTTTTATTTTTCTTTACTATATTTAACAATTCAGCTTTAGTCACTCCATCTTCAAATTCAATATTGTATTCTTTTAGCCAGTCTATTATTTGGTTCTTATTAAAGGAAGTATTTGGGTATTTCTCACATAAAACAAATGTGTTCCCATTCATTTCTCCATGGTAATTTTGAAGTTTGGTTTTAGATGCAAGTAAAAGAGATGCATCTTCTACAAAACCGTATTCTCCTCCAGCATGTACAACAATAAAGCATTTACCTTCATAGCCAATAGGTTGCTTAACACTCCTTGATGAAGAATCTTGCCAAGAATGCCTGACGTTACCCTTAAAATATATCCAAGTCTCGTCCAAAAAAATTACTTGCTGAGAAAAATGAGACTCGGCATTTCGTTTACATTTTCTTAAAAAAGTTTGGTAACAGCCTATATAATGAACTTGTGCTGAAATGAACGATTTCTTTTTTAGCCAATTCTTCATTTAAAGTTTTCAGTGTAAATATGCTTTTCTGTAATAGCAAAAAAAGATCAACTTTCGTAATTAGTTTTCAGTCTTTGGTTTTTTTCGTCGTGATTTTTGTGGAGATGAAAGAACTGGATTTGTTTGGCTTTTCTTGTTGATTTGAGACACGGTAAGCCTATTAATATTAAATGCCACTGCCACTCGCTGCAAAAATTAGATACCTACTTGGTAGGTTTATTTTACAAATTATATCTAATAAATCGTACCTCATGTATGGCATTCAGAGATAATAAAGGATCACCATTCTCTTTTTCGCTTACAAAATAGTTAAGCAAGGATAGAACCATTGCTTGACAAGTTGAACTAAGATGTTGACCATTCATGGTAAGGAAATTATTGGTTTTCAAATCAGTAGCTGAAAATGACTTTTAAAAAGTACATATAAGTTTATTTTAGAATTAACTTTTATTAATCTCTACTACTTACTTTAAAACTAATGACTGGAAAATTGCTTAATTGTAATTCTTATAAGAACTGTTTTTATTGTTTAAATGTAAACAAATCTCAATTTGAAAATTCAAATACATTTGACGTTTTCGAAACATACATAGCTCAAATTTATGTGCAATCACGTCTACTGTTTCTAGTGTTATCCTTGTTATACACCTTCTACGTAAATGGAATGCTAATGGTTCAATATATATCTCTTTCTTCAACATACATTCTAAATAGGTGCATGTTGTCTTTGATAAAAAATAAATCTGTGATGCATGTATCTCTTTACGTGAAATAGATATTAATGTATTCTCAAAGTGAAATCCATAATAGTAAATATTACACTTGTTTATTTCTATTTTCTCATCACATCTAGCAAACATGTTTGGCATATGTTTTTGTGAGCTACAATCACTATTACATATATGTCTAATAGCTGCTCTTATCCTTGCACTATGTGAATTTATGTTCTTTTATAATTCAGATAACAATATGACAAGAACCACCCAAAGAAAGGAATTATACTAGATGTTGATAAATTTTGCTTTTAGGTACAAAACGCATCGAGATTATAGAGAAAAAAGAGATCATCTTAAAGAAAGCGAAGGATTTTCACCTAGGAGATTATCAGAAGATCAACAGCAGCAATCACGTCGAAGATCCCAAGAATCACGAGAAAGGTTACGTGGCAGCTTTAGTTGGGAAGACAGTGTTGAAAGTAAAAGAACTGAAAAATATATTGATAAATTCCAAGATCAAGAAACTAATAAAAAGAAACGAAAAAGTAGATGGCAGAATAGTGATTCTCATGAATCACATTCTCAGGAACATTATATTGTTCATAAAACTGAAGAACACGAATCTTCTGATAAAGTACCCGAAGAAAAGCTACACAAAGAAAAGAAAAATATATTAAAGAATAAATGGGAAAGTTCAGAAGATGAGATTGTTACAGGTAAAAATGAAAGAATTCAAAGTAAACATGAAGAACTAAAAAGAAATAAAGATGTGAAACACAAAGAAGGTCTGCAAAAGTACAAAGAAGATAATAAACAAAGGAGTCTTACAGATAATCTAGATCTTTCAGGTCGAAAGTCATTTAATAAGCAAAAACCAGAACAGTTAGAAGATGAATATGAAAAGTTTATGCAAGCATTAGGTTCAGAAATTAGTACAACAGAAGAAATATCTGAAAAGAACTTTAAACAGAAAAAACAAAGATCAAAATTAGCTGATAAAAGAGTAACAGGTCGCAAAAGTTATTCAAGACGTTCAGTCTCAGCATCTTCAGATGAAGAGTTCTCAAAAACTTCTAAAAAACAAATCAAGAAGCGTAAAATGAAGAAAAAGATTAGTAGCAGCTCTAGTAGTTCATCATCTTCTTCCAGTTGGACCGATTCTGATTCTTCTAGTGATTCGTCTTCCGTGTCAAGTTCATCTGACTTTAGCAGTAGTGATGAAAAAAGTAAAAAAAGAAAGTTAAAAGAAAAATCAAAAATAAATAAAATTAAAGCAGAAAATTGTGATATGAGGCAAAAGAAATCGGAAACAAATTTGAAATCCTCTAATTCCGATACAATTAATTTTAATTTAACATCTTCGAATAAAGATAAAGCAGAGGTAAACTTTATATACAAGTTTAAAATATTTTTTCATTATCATTTTTTTTTGTTTTGTTAGGTTGTAAAAATAGAAGAGACTTCATCAAATATACTACCCAGTATAACTCCATTGAAATTTCCAGATATTCCATCTGAATCAGTTAGCCCAAATATAACAAAGAATTTGAATATCATAAACCTTTCTGCTCCTGAATTTTCATTGGGTGAAATTCCTTTACCAAATAATGAAATTTTAAGATGTACAACAGAAGTACCACAACCTGTTCCATCACCGAAGGTCACTGTGGTACCTTCTCTTATAAATACTGATTCAATTATACCTAAGATTGAACCAGTTTCACCAATTTTGTCTACAACTATTGTTCCTGTTCCTGCAGTAGACGTAACATCAGGGGAGTTAAATAATACTTTCAGTACTATTATTGTAAAAGAAGAACCTAAAACGCCTATTGAAAATAAACCATTAGAGAATGTCTTAGAGAATGTCATTTCTCCACCAAAACGTAATTTAGTACCCATTAAATTCTTAACTGCCGAGTTGAAAAAACAGGCTGGTGATAGTCCTAATTTGAAAGCCATAGCAAATGTTGAGACAAAAGATGCCTTAAAATCCACTAATACTTCTACAGGTAGCGTTAGAACAAGTACACCAATTGCTAAATGTGATGTTGAAACATTACCACTTACTAATCGTAAGCGACACTTTGCAATATCTTTAGTTAATATGCCAGCTAAACGGTCTTTACTTGATGACTATGAAAATGATGAAAATAGTGCAGACTTTACAGATAAATTTATAAAGAAGGATGAAAGAAATGAAAGTCTTGAAGAAGTTTCTACAAGTGATAATTTGTCAACACATGATCAACCTATAGAATCTAGATCTTTAACACGTGAACAGTCATTAGAAAAATATATTGAACAAAGAACACAGAGAAGATCTAGAAGTGTGTCTCCTAGAAGAAAAAGAGACTTATCTAAACGAAGTAGTAGAAGAGACAGCAGATCACCATCTAGAAGAGAGTCTTCCAACAGATATGTTAAAGATATTTCTCCTAGAAGAAGAGAATGGGAAGAAAAAGAAGCACATAGAAGTCATAAATGGGATCGTGAGAGGTCTCCAAGAAGAAGTAG
Organism: Ignelater luminosus; assembly: GCA_011009095.1. Classification (NCBI taxonomy): domain Eukaryota; kingdom Metazoa; phylum Arthropoda; class Insecta; order Coleoptera; family Elateridae; genus Ignelater; species Ignelater luminosus. The sequence continues at coordinate 203,969 of VTPC01090565.1, forward strand.
AAGGGATGTACTATCAAAAAGGTAAGTTATATTATTTGAGTGTATTCATTTTGAAATTGCTTGTTTTGTTATTGTTTTTGTATTTGCTTAGTTCAGTATTTCTAAAACTTCTTCAACTGACAGAACACTTTGATATTATTATAATGTTTGGGAAGAATACAAGAAAAATATGCGAAAGCATTTATTTAATGAGAATGTTGATACGAGTATACTCATACTTTTATAACTTTTCTCATTGATATGACTTTTTGTCCACCAAATTTTTTATCTTTCGTTGAAGCAATGATAGATATCACTAACTGATATGTTACCATCAAATTTCTATTTTACATTTACAACATTTTTGAAATAACTTTGTTATGTTGTGTTGTTAGAAACCAAAACAAGTTACTAAACTTAATAACAAAAAGCAAAACATTTTTGTATGTACCAACAAAAAGCAATTGTGATCACATTGTTAAATGGAAGTGCATAGTCTGCTGGCCATCCAACAGACCTTTAAGGTTGCTCTGCTGATCCTTTGGTGAAGTTGATAAAATGGAAGTTACTAAGGGATAAGGGATAATTAAATACATACAGGCTGTCCACATTTCGATGCTCACTATTGGGATCTCGGGAATTGTAAGAGATACAAAGTCGGTTAAATTAGAAAAGATTTGACTATTTTGGAGATCAGTTTACTTATGCTTTTGTTTTTTCAAAAAAGTTCACGACTTACCAGATATTTGCTAAAAACGAAATTATCTTATTTTTTCTTTTAAATAAAAAGCACTTCCCACTTAGTGTGCCATGGCTTTAAACATATGAAAATAAATTACATTTGTTATGTAACAATTGCTAAAACAAAAAAAAAAAGACGCTTTTAAGATACTTTACTGAGCATTCACAGACAGCATCAAATAAGCAGCTAATGCCCCATAAAAGCGTATTTATTTTGTTTTAGCAATTTTTGCATAACAAGTGAATTTCTTTGATAAAATTCAGACTAGATGTCATGGCACGCTATGATGAAAAATAATTTTCACTTCTTAACTCGGTAAAACAAAAGAACAGCTATGTCAAACCATGTATCACTGAAAAGCATTTAAATCGTGCAGTTCAGTAATATGGAAATCAAGTAGGCGTTCCATTAGAAAAAATTTGGATTTACGTTTCACCGCCGAAGTAAAAAAAGACAATTGCGAAAATAATTTTTTTGTGTTTTGGAGTAAATTCTCTAAAAGACCCTTTTTGCTGTTCTTTTCTGTCTTTGCTGGTTCCTGAGATATTTCACTTTAAGAAAAATAAGATAATTTCGTTTTTAGCAAATATCTAGGTAAGCCGTGAACTTTTTTGAAAAAACAAAAGCATAAGTAAACTGATTTCAAAAATAGCCAAATCTTTTCTAATTTAACCGACTTCGTATCTTTTACGATTTCCGAGATCCCAATAGTGAGCATCAAAATATGGACACACTGTATAATTAATAGAGTATCAGAACCTAAAAACACACAAATTTCAAATGAGGTACAAATTCCTAATGAAGCAGTGGAAGTGCCTAACTTGATTCCAAATGGTTCACAAAGTTCTTTTGAAGTTGATAAAATGCAGGCTCCTAATGAAGAAGAGATAATTTCTCACATAAGAATAAAGTGTAGAGGTCGACCTAAAAGTATTAGGACAACAATTGTGGACATCAAAAGAAAATGAGATGCTCTCAGACACAGAATTTAACTTTATTTTATTTTTTCAAAGATTTCTTACTTTTTTGATTATCCCTATATACTGGGTGACCAAGGTCATAGGTACAGACTTATAATTTTTTTATTTATAAACGAATTTTAATGAAATTTTGAATGTACTATGTGATAGTTAAAAAATGCAACTTTTTGTGATGTTAAATGAATGAACATTATTTCTGGTTTTACTGAAAATGACATCAACTTTCTTATTTTAAATGGGACACCTACTACATTTTTTTGTTTTTGTATTCTACAGAAAATTCTGAATCCAATACATTAGTTTTCATGAATTTATATTTTTATGATTACTAAGAATTCAATTTGTTACCTACATCTTAATGTAGATGCCTAGAATGCTGCCCAAAGTGTTTAGGACTGTAGAAAACATAATATTCAAGTTAAATTTGTTTTATAAGAATGTAAGGACAATTTAAACTCTCAAAAGCTCATAACCTCATTTTTTGAAATAGCACCTCATTGGGACAAGTAAACCATTGGATAAGACTTTCTTCAGATTTAAGTGATACCATGTTTAGATTACTTTCTGTTTGATTTTTATGAGTAATGGGCATAATCAAATGACAATGATCCTACACATTGCTATTCAGAAATATGGTCTAAGTCATTAGATGATAATCTATTCCGTCTGTCATTGATAAGCTGTCCTGCCTTAGAAAATACTCTTTCTGATGATACAGAGGTTGCTGAAATCCAATTATATTTCAGTTGGATTTGATAAAGCTCAGGTAGCATGTTCTTGTGCTGCTTCCAAAATTCAAGTGGATTCTTAGACCTGGCTAAATGAAGCATTTCTAGATACTGCTTTATCATTAAAATTGTTGTACTAATAGGATTTGTGCAGTAGTATCACAGTGGTATCACACAGAATCTACCCTTTCCATCTGGAGCTATTTATTCAACATTCTTTTCATCATTTGCTTTTATGCTGGATACTATTTCATTTATAATCCACTGTTCAGCATTTTTTGCATTTTTTTCAATGTCAAAGTCTGTCGTTTTAAACCATGGGTTGAAAAAGGTAGATATGGCGACCGCCTTATTGGTTTCTAAGATTGCTAACCATCTAGCAATAATTTCCATCAATACCTTTTGTAAATGTTGTCCTGCCCCTGTTATGGGTTTTTTGTTTTTGAGAGAAAATTGCAGTCCTCTTATTAATGGAATGGGTATTTTTCAGACAAGAGTATATTTGTAATATCCTCTAGAGGCTTAAGAATTGAGACACATTCTGATATCACCTCCCACTGATAAGCATCTAGAAATTCAGGAGCTTGTGGGAGTGATGTAATAGCAACTGAAAGCGGAACTTTAATTTCCAGTAGCCTTTCTAGCATAATGAAAGAGGAATTCCACCTTGTGGCTACAGCTTGCTTTATTTTTAACTCTGCAGATTCCATTTACAGCTGCATACTTCTAAGTACTTCTGAAGCTTTCTTCAGGCTGATCTGGAACATCACGAGATGCATGAACGAATGGACATCTTGATCTTTTTTATTTTTATCTTTATTTCCATTTAGCCAGTGAAGCTGTACTGCATGAATTCTTTTAAATGTTCCTTTAAATTTGTAGTATTACCAAAAAATTTTAATTCTTTTTTGTACAACTGACAACACTTTTTTCACCTTTTATTTCAAAATGTTCCTATACCATGGACTTCTTTGCATAAGCGTATAAATATAGTAATGTCAAATATTTCTAAAGGGTATATAACAATTAGTCATTCACTAAATGCATGTAGAACTTACAAGGTGCAAAAAGTGCTGTTTGACACTATGCTAAATTTTTTATAAACTTGTACAAATTAATTTTTTAAAAATTTTCAGTCATTGCAGATGGAGTTTACATAGAAATTTTTATAGGAATCTTTATAGAAATAAATTTCTTGCAACAGCTGATCGTCTGCACGTTTTCCTATTATTTGAGGTTTTGTTTACGAGTTGCATTAAAGGTCACCGCAAACAGTTATAAATAGATTGATACTGTGCACGCTCACATCAAAAGTTTTGTAAAAAATTATGCATAACTTGCACACAACTCACATAAAAATCATTATTTTCCCAAAAGGTAAACCAGATAGGTTGGTAGCAGTTATAAGGAAAATTGTCACAAATATGTTGCAAATTCCAAAAATCAAATAAAAAGTAGGATATTCCATTTAAGAAAATTTAGTTATGTAGCGCCACCTAGCGGTGACGCATTTAATTTAAAAACTTTTTATCAAAAAATATGTACTCTACCTTGCATTTATAACAAAGTTTTCAGAATTTTAAAATCTGCATTCGTTTCTGAGATATCGCGCTGTCCCATTCCTCGCTGAACACCCCGTATAGAATTAAATGTGTAAAAAATATACTGGGTGTCTCATGTAAAATGATAAAGTTCATGTCATTTCTGATGAAACCAGAAGGATATTACTTGGTTGAACATCTCAAAAAATTGCATTTATTAACTGTAATGTATATTCCAAATCTTATTAAAATTCCTACATAAATAAAGAAAATTATAAGTCCATACCTATCGCCTTGATCTCCTGGTATGTTATTTAATTTTATTTTTCAGAATTCATATTTTTTTAAATTCTTGTTCTTTTTCAGTTTATAAAAATGAAGAGTATAATTTTCTATCCTTGTAGATGCCTATACACTCCTGTAGATGTTTAATTTTAGTGGCTGGAAGTATAGCCCAAAGCAAAAAATAAGCCGGGTAAAATAACCTCCACGTTAAACGACTGAACAATCAGCAGAGCAACCTCAAAGTTTAGTCTGCTGGATGGCTGGTAAACTACACTTCCTTGTTAAATAGTGAATGTTGGTCTAAAAAGGGAAATTGTGTATAAATTAGGACACTGAATTCAATGAATTTTTATACAGTGAGGTCCTACAGTTTGGAATAATGGAAATAAAGGTGGTAACGACAATTCTTTAAGCCAGTTTTATAAGTAATTTTTATTAATTGAAACTAAGAATTAAAAGACGAAAGGAAGCAGTTTGTGAAATACTGCTTTGATTATTGCCAGAACTTTTTATATAGAATGTTAGTGTTAACAAAACAACAAATAATTTCTTTATGAATTAACAATTTTTTTCTTTTATTGCGTTTATAAATCTATTAAACAAATATTGTGTTTATAAATTTATTAAACAGATACCGAGATGATTCACTTGATAGAAATCTAAGTATGTCACCGAGAAGAAGAGGTGAAAGGCGAGATTATAGAAGTATATCTCCTAGAGATAGAGGACTTAAGAAACGTCTATCACCATTAAGACATCGAAGTCGCTCACCTCGTCACAGCAGTTCAAGAGAGTTTTCACCTAGAAGGCATCGAACTAAGGACGAATTTTTAAGCAAAGAATCTAAAATTGAACCTATACAAGAAACACTTCAAAGAATTGCTGGCGTGGATTTGAAACCGTCACCTGTAAGTTCACCTCTCCATGGCTTTAAACGTAGTGTTGCTGATTCAACTATAAGTGATGATCAGCTTATACAGCATAGTATGGAAGAGCATACTGAATCTCCAGCTTATAATTCTGAATATTATAAAACTCTCCCATCTAGTTCTCCTTCTCCTAAAAGAATTTCTTTAGATGAACGTATTAATCAAGCTTTAGGTTTGGCAGATCAGCTACCGAAACCTATAAGTACTACATACGCAGAAAGTTGCGAGTATGATGCACAATATTTTGATCAATATGATCAGTATTATGAGCAATATGGACAAAAGAGCAGTACTTATAATACTGCTCTTGAATATCAACAAAATAAGCGACATGAAAATTCAAATGTTAAAGTTGTTCAAGTAGGAAATGTTCTACAAGTAGTACCAACTGAAGATCTTACAGAACAGAAAAAACCTCCACCTCCACCATCACCTGTACAACAAAATAAGGTAAATCTATCTTTGTCAATTTTACTATTATTTTGTTAACAGAATAATAATTATAATTGATTTTGTTCATATCATTAAAAATCTCATTGTAAAGTAGTGGTTTTACAACTGTTTTGTATTTAACTTTTGTGAGAGCACAGCCATAACATAACCTTGAAAAAAGAAATGTGTCATAAAGAGGGTGTCTCAGAAATGCATATAAAGTTTCAGGTAGCCCTATTCTAACATTAATACAAATCCCAAATTTACTTCCTAAAGTGCTTTGATTCTTCACATGATAGAAAAAAAGAATATTAAATTTGGCAACAGTGTAAAGGCGTTTAAGAAATGGAGTATCAAGTACGCTAATACTTGGATGTTGGGTAACTAATTCAAGAATTTCTACTGTTAAATCAGGTTGTCTGATTATTTTTCTTGACCTCTATCTACACCATGAATTGGAAAAACATTTCCTGTTTCTCTAAGTCTACAATCTGCACATCGTATCACAACATGATTTGGATGTCACCTTTGGAAAAAACGTTCAGCTTACATTCTAGCAGCTTCATTGTAATTACCACAACATTCATTCAGAATCCAAATCATGTCCATGTATTCTTTTGCTGTATATGCCATGGCACAACAAGAAGTACAAATTGAAAAAACAACAGTAACAAAAAATAAAGATTGAACATATGAACAATAATAAAAGCAAAACAGAAACTAAACGTAAATGGAGCAAGAAACTGAAAAATTGATGTTTTTCAAAACTGCACAAATTGTCAGAAATTGAAAAACAAAAATATTTTCAATTTATGATGGTACCATGAATCAACATGGTTGTCACATTTATTATTTAACATAATTATTGTCTTTAATATTATTTCCAAAAAGGTTTCTACTGGTTAAATTACCATTTTACTTGTAAATTTTAATTGCAAACTGTAGCGTCTCACGCATTTTAAGGAATTTTAAGAACATTGACTTCTATGAATGTGACGGACACGCAAATAAACCTTCACAGAAAAAGGGTCTTACTTATACCTATTAATTCCTTGAAGCTATTTTTGAATGTTTGCACACTAAAATCTTCATAGAAAAAAGGTTTTGTTGTTTGTCAGTTAATTTCTTTCAAACATACTTAAATATTTCTTTGAAATATTTTAAACGTTTCACATTGTAAATTTTCGTAGAAGGTTAAGAATTTTGCTTTTGTCTAATTCCGTTTAAAGTACCTACTGTGATATTTCCTTAGAATATTTAATGTTCTTGAAAATTGATTATTACGGTTACAGTTATAGTGATCTTTTACATTACTTTGGCCTTTCTTTATTGCATGTGTGCCGCATTTATTACGATTTATGTTTTTTGTGTATTTAATGGATTTGTTAACTGTTTGCTAATACTTCAATGCTTTTCTTTGAATATAAAAAATACCAATTTATGTAATTTACCAATTTTCGATATTCCCTTCTATCAAACTGCATATGGTGCAAATTCTCCTCATTGCAGAATATGTAATTTAGCATGTACACATAGAGATTTGGAGTACTTTGGTATTTCTTTCAATAAATTGAAGGGCTCTTTAAGAAACGCACTACATATGTAGCACTATTTTATAGTCATGTAAGTGTAATGTACTAACATTTACTACCGTATATTTGTTCTATATTACTTGCATGTGTTTATTATGTATACAGTAGTGGACAAAAAAAACGCACATACCCCATATTCTGAATTATTGGGTTTCTTGTTTTATATTAAAGCATTTGGTATTAAAATTTAATTACCTATAACATAGTAGCCTCTGACTTATTTTGTTTTATTATAATCAAGTCTATATATCCAAGAAAACAATATCATTGTTGCTGTAGTTGTAGTTGTTATTAAATCGTTGTGGAAATGGCTCCTTTAACTCCGCGAAAAAAAAGTGTTGCATTAGCATTACGGGATGAAGGGTGTTCTATGACGTATATTAGTGCTAAATTAGGTTGTCATCATTCTACTATTTCATGTTTAATAAGAAAAAAAAATGATACTGGGACCGTGGATAGGAAAAAAGGAAGTGGAAGAAAGAAGATTTCTACTGACAAACAAGATCATGTTTTAAAAAGACTGGCTATTAAAAATAGAAAAGAAACCTCCACTGAATTAAGGAAAAAATGGATAGAACATGCTGGTCCATTAGTTAGTACAAGAACAATTCGTCGTAGATTGTGTTCAAATAATCCAAAAGCCTATCGTCCAAGGAAGAAGCCCTTGTTGACTAAAAAGATGCGTGCAGCTCGATTAAAATAGGCAAAAGAACATGTCAAATAGACAGAAAGTCAATGGAATATGGTGGTATTTTCAGACGAATCAAAATTTAATCTACACGGGTCAGCTAGTATTAAATATGTGCGTCGTCGTCCAGGTGAAGAATTCCTATCAGAGTGTTTGAAACAAACAATTAAATTTGATTCATATCAAATGGTGTGGGGGTGTATATCTAGTAAGGGAGTGGGTGATATTTATTTTTAAGTGGCACAATGAATGCTGAAATATAGATAAATGTTTTAAAGGAACATTTAATACCAACAATAAAACGACATTTTGGAAGGTTAAAAAGTGGAATCTTTCAAGATGATTCAGCGCCGTGTCACAGAGTCAAGAAAGTATTTTTTGCTATAATAATAAAGTTAAAGCATTAATTAATAATTTATTATTATTGATTTACGTCTAGGTGCAAGATTTTCTTAAAAAACAAAAAGTTTCTTGCCTAACTTGGCCCGGTAATAGTCCAGATCTCAACCCGATGGAGAATTGTTGGTATGAAATGGGGCGAGCTATTACTGAAAATCATCCGAAAACTAAAGAAGACCTTAGAAGCACAATAAGACATGTGTGGGAAACTGAAATAAGCCCTGCGTATATACAAAAATTGATATCTAGTATGCGCGATAGATGTAGGGCAGTTATTAAAGCTAAGGGTGGGAATACAAAATATTAACAACATATTTTTATCATTAATATGGAGGTAAATGTTTGCTTAATAATCTTTTGTTATCAGTTTTTTTGTTTTTATACCATATTCTGAATAATAAAATTTCAAAATTTGTGGTGTAGTATTTGGTTATACACATAAACTAAGTTGGCTATGAAATATTTATTTAGTAAGATCAAATTGTCAAGTACTTCATTGCAATCACATAGTATTGATAGCATTTACTACTTAATGATAGAAATATTTAAAATTTTAAAATCATCTATTAAAAAAGAAAAGTTTTCCTGTATGTGCGTTTTTTTTGTCCACTACTGTATGTAGTTATTTTGTTTATTGTTTTATATGGGACTGTCTTTATTATGTAAATGGATGTCCGTCAATAAATCATTATTATTATTATTAAAACTTGGAAACGCCTGGAAACTACAAAAGAACCTTTTGTTATGCACATAGATTTTGGTATATATAAAGTTTGTCAACATTTTACAGATAGCTCTTAGTGTTTGAATCTCAGCCGAACATCAACTCACATCAGGTGATCAGTTCTTTACGATTCTGCAATGATTGTAACAACTTGTTAACTTGTTTATAAAGTTTATTAAATAACATTTATTATTTTATTACTCATTATTATAATAAAATTGCTTGCACTTCAGAACCTTTTCACAAACAATCTTTGACATGGTATCTTTTGAAGTTCGGTGTTAGGTTCTACCTTTAATAGCTCCATACAAGAAAGCTAACCTGCAGAGAAACATTCTATTTACAATTTTGTGTTCAGAATCTATCAGGGAAGATTTTACCTGAAGCTTTATATGCATTTGTGGGACACCCTATATATGTAGTATATGTAATCTTCGATTTTTGATGTTATTTTTATTTTAATAAGGTAGTTTAAACAGAATCCTTGAACACCAAGTTGTTTGAACAGTTTCTATAAAATCAGGGATGCACTACACTTTTTGTTTGCTGGGAGGTTGCACATACCTGAATAAAAGTAATGTACTAAAAGAACAGGATTGCTGCTCAACTAATGTGACGTTCATCCGAAACTGATCTACTACGCATCTCCTTAGCAAACTACTTTTAATTTGAAATATCTAGTACAAAATACAACCTAAAATTTTATGTTTAACATTTGACATTGTTAACCTAAATTTCTCATATCACAATTGCATAAAGAGTACACATTTTAATTTCAAAGAAGCATTAGCTACTTTTTGCATTAAATTGAATAAACTGAGGATTTTTAATACCTAATTAAGATCCTTAAACATTGCCATTTCTTTTTCAACTGGTGAATGTCAAAAGTTGATAATAATCATAAACATTTGCAATTAAAACGTATCAAAGACTTACCTTTCACAGCACACCATTATTATTTACGAACCTTATACTTGCTCAAAGCCAGTTGATGTGAGATAAAGTACCAACACCAAATAGAAGACGATTGCATTTGTGCTCAATAAAGATTTTATCTCCACCAAAGACACTGTTGTTCCACATCAAATTTGACAAGTTTAAACGTCAGTTTGAGGGTTATTAAAATTCAAATAAAGGAAAGTAATTAATAATGCCTTGTTGCGTATTAAACGCGTTTTCGGAAACTTAACTCATATTTCTGATCTGATCGTATCAATTACATGACAGTTATTTGGGTTAACTAACTTGGTTTATTCAAAAACGGTTGCGCGACAGTTATGAAAGCTGTTTTACAGCAGTTTATAAAGAATAATTGTGAAAGTAATGAAGATGACGCATAGGAAATAGAAAATACACTTGCTCATACAAACTGCAAAGACTAAAGAACAATATGCAACAGCAAGGCATAATAATTACTTTTTTTTTTTAATTTAAATTTTGATAACCTCAAACTTATAAACTGACATTCAAACGTAAATTTAACGTGGCACAACAGTGCCTCTAGCGGAAAGAAAATCAACGAACTCAATTGACAATCTTTTTTTGTTTGGTACCAGTGCTTTATACATCAACTGGCTTTGTGTTCCCACTATTACCATATACGACTAATTTACCGGGGTTCCGTTACGATAACTTTTGCGACGAATGTTGAGATAATTTTAGCGTTATCGTTTACAGGAAGGCGTGCAAAAGTGTCAACAGAACTTTATTTTTAAAGTTATGTTTATAACTCGCACAGTTGGACATTTTGTTCTCATAGTGTGAAAGCTACCCATATATGACACTTATGACAATGTACATGATTATTCATTATAGTAGCAACAACTCTTAAATGTTGATTTTATAATTTAGGTTACAAATAGTACACAGAAAATTGTGCAAGTGGGTAACATGCTACAAATAGTGCCAACAACTGAACTTCCAACAGCAGTTACACCACCAAAATCTACACCTCCAACATTATCGCCAGTTCCTAGTACATCAGCTTTAGCAAAAGATACTTTAAATGTTGAAGCATTAATTGAACAGAAGAACGAAAGGAAGGCAGAGAAGGATAAAAGAAAAGAAGAAAGAGATAGAAAACGTAAAGAAAAGGAACGAAAACGAAAAGAACGGGAAAAACGTAAACAGTTGAAAGTTAAATTACAAACAGAAGCAATGATTAAGGTATGACTATTTTCAATATAAATAAATCTATGTAGTAGTAAAATTGTATATTATAGCAAGCATTAATAAAAGAAACTGAAGAGTCAGGTTTGGGAGGTAATGAAGATAATTCTGAATTGGATAATGTGCAATTGCATGCACAATGGCCTCCTATTCCTCAGATTGTATTTAATAGTACACACAAACCAGCAGGAAAGGGAATTCTCTGTCAAAGTGTAGGGTAAGTTATATTAAAGTTATTCATTTATATAATATGCTGTCTGTTCTATTTTTGGACCCCAGATTTTGATCCTGTAATTAGTATGTTATATCAAATGAAAGAGAAAAATGAACCTATCAAGTGAGATAGATTACAATTCAAAACTATAAATTAAAGAGAGCAGAAGTAAAGTTAGTGATTCTACTCTTCTCTACTTTGCATTCAATCTTTATTCAAAAACTTTTCTTCTGTCTCTAAAAACTAAAAAGTCGTAGAAGTTTTGAAATTTGAGAATTTGTTTCTCATAGTTTGCATACTAAGTTTTGAATTAAGAATCTGCCACTTAAAATGGCCAGTATACTTTTATAAATCTAAAATCAGAAACACAAGGCCACTGGGCCAAAAAATAGAATGGACGTGCTATTGTGTTCTTGTATGTTAATGTATAAAGATGTATTTATTTACTTCTCAGTGATTATACAAATAGAAGTGAAGATGGTGAATCGAGACGTAAGTCTGTGAAATTTTCCGATGGTGTGATACCTGGAGAGGGTACTTCACCATCAGGTGGAGAAGAATTGTCTTCTCCACCACCAGCTCCAAGAAAACTGCCTAAGGAGAAGAGATATGTTAAGACTAAAATACCTAAAAGAACTAAGGTTCCTAACAAAAAGAAAGTGAAGGTAAATATTTAAAATTACTTAAATTAATTAATTAGGGATGAAAATACAATGCATGCTACACGAAAGATATAGCACATGTTTGTCTTGGAAAAAATTTCAATTTGATCCTAACTTTCTTTGGATATTTTATGAATTTCTCAACTGATATGGAGCAGTTTGCACTGGTATGTCATGTACTCCACTAATTTCAGAACCAACTGCCAAAAAGTGCAAGAACACTTGATATTTTCAGTGCATTGAAAAGTGACCTTTGTAAACCATGATAACCTCTTTTTGTGTAGGATGTGTTTCAAAGTTTAAAAACAATTTCTATTTTTCTATCAAAAAAATGGAAGAATACTCAACTAAAGATATTTACTTAAAGGAAAAATAACACTCCTAATAAATTAAAACAATTCACAATTTTTGGTATTTGAGAGAAATTTATTGTCAGTTAGCGACATTAGTACAAACGAATTCTGTAAGACGCGTTTTTTCGCTAGCGGTTCCAAATCGTGGTCCTGTGTGGTTTGTAGTGTATTCTAAGTAGCATGGTTGGTATTACGAGTGTATGTCAACGTAATTACAAAAATGGTTGTCAATGTTATTAAGCGATGAAATTAAATCGTATTTATTGCGTTAAGATTTATGTTATTTGCATATTAATAAAGTGTTTAATATCAAGGCGATATTATTTATTATAAAGACATTACATTTTGGCAACGAGGAAACGGTTATATTATTATACAATTATTGGTTTTCAAGAAGTCAGTCAAAGAGGTTAGAATGGAATCCTCGAGTTTAGCAATTTGTGGAAATATTGGTACATTAAAGGAATTCAACATTGGAGAGGATTGGAGTTTGTATAAAGATAGATTAGATCAATATTTTCTAGCAAATTACATTACAGAAGATAGAAAAGTTGCAGTTCTTTTAACATTAATAGGTACGCAAGCTTACAAAGTGCTCCGAGATCTGTGTGATCCTGTTTTACCAAAAGAAAAGAGTTTTGATGAATTATGCAATTTACTTCAGAAGCAGTTTGCACCTAGAACGTCAGTATTCAGGAAACGTATTGAATTTTATCACATTAAGCAGAATATGGGTGAACCTATTAATAATTATTATGTGAGAATAAAAAATGCTGCGACACCTTGTAAGTTTGGAAATAGATTAAACGAAGTCATTAAAGATCGATTTATTGGTGGTCTTCAACCTGGGCCAATATTAGATAGGATCTGCAAGGAAGCTGAGACTACACCAGTGGAAGAAATATTAGAAACAGCTCTCAAGAAAGAAGCAACCATTAGGGAACCATCAATGGTCAACAAGGTTGATGTTCGAAGAAAAGTGGCAGCAGGGAGTAAAGAGAAGATTAATAATTCCTACAAAACTGGATGCGTGGCAAGACAAGAAAAGCAGAGTAACAAGAAGAAATGTAATAGTTGCAGTGAAACTAAGCATAACTTTAAAACTGTAAGTACAGGGAGTACGTTTGTAAAATTTGTAAAAAGAAAGGACATTTAGCTAAAGTATGTTTTAGAAATAAAAATAATTATGTGGAAACAGACGATGCAGAAATACAGCTTTCTGAAATGTATAATGTTGATAGTAATAATGTAGATTTAGACCCTATAGTTATACATGTTAAAGTAAATAATGTATTAATAGAAATGGAGCTTGACACAGAGGTAAGATTGTCCTTATTGCCTGAGAGGGTTTATTTAAAACATTTAAAAAATTGTAAGTTGCTTAGTACTAGCGTTAGATTAAAAACTTATGATGGTAAAGTTATAATACCTATGAGAGAAATAGAGGTAAATATTACTTATAATGATATGACAAAACAATGTAAGCTTATTATTGTAAAAAATGGTAATGTTCCATTATGTGGTAGGGACTTGATTGAATTATTTAATTTGAAAGTAACAAGTTCTGATTTTAAAAAGCTTAATTATATAAGACCTACATCAGGTTTAGATGAATTACTAGGTAAATACTCAGATTTGTTTAAAGAAGAATTGGGATTGTACAAAGGAGAGCAGATAACCTTGAAAATTAAAAATGATGCCAAGTCAGTTTTTGTTAAACCCTGTCCAATGTCATTTGCATTTAAGAACATGGTTGGTGAGGAATTGAAAAGATTAGAAGAGTTAGGTGTTATTACTCTTGTTGATAACGCAGAATGGGGTACTCCCTTAGTCCCAGTAATTAAAGAAAAGGGTAGGATTTGATTATGTGCTGATTATAAAATTACAGTTAACAAGCACTTGGAAGATTTTAAATACCCCTTACCTAGAATAGATGAATTATTTACAGCCTTACAAGAAGGAGAACGTTTTACTAAGTTCGATCTATCGCATGCTTATAATCAATTAGAATTATCTCCAGAAACAAGCAAATTATTAGCCTGGAGTACACACAAAGGAATATATCTGCCAACTAGATTGCCTTATGGTACAAAACCAGCGTGTGGTTTATTTCAAAAAATTTTAGAGAAAATTTTACAAGGAGTAAAAGGTGTTATCAATTATATGGACGAAAAATGGTTGTCAACGTTGTTAAGCAATGAAATTAAATCGTACTTATTGCGTTAAGATTTATGTTATTTGCATATTAATCAAGTGTTTAATATCAAGGCGATATTATTTATTATAAAGACATTACATGGTTGACATAAAAATGACAAATTTTTTGACAGCGGTCGGTGTCTGGTACCTAGAGATGACATCCATTCGAACACGCTGGTCGCTAGAGCAGTTGGTTTAATGATGATTAACATGTGGTACTTAACCTCACATTGTACTTTGATTTAAATTTACTATTGTTTAAATAATAATTCTTTATCCTACTAGTAGTAAATCCATAATAAATGATTAAAAAATAATGCGATTTAGTTGTTTTATGTAATGACCCAATAAGGCTTAGCAATCAT